>CAJPEX010000447.1:0-103908 GCA_905338405.1 Notodromas monacha
TTAATTGATGTGTTAAGAGTACAACCCATTCAACATGTCCCTAAGTAGAGAATAATTTTCCCTTAGACTTACATTATATAATTTTTAATTGGTGTTTTATGTACAAAATGCCATAATTCCATGAAAATAAAAATTGCAACCCAATTTAAACTGATTCCAAACAATATATTTCAACACAATATGGGCATTTAGGAAGTTGAATACGGATACCTTTGTACAGTACATAGGAATATTGGCTGTAAAAATAATATTCAATTGAAAAAGAGAGGAGGAAGTCCCTCTCTGCTGGAGGTATTTTTTAATTAGCTGAATGGATGCTAAATTGATGAGAGAAATGCCCAAGAACTTTTCTTACTCTCAATTTTAGGGTTGGAAATGTCTGTTTCTCGTAAATTGGCCTGAAATGTATTTGCAATTTTTAACAAAATGTCCCTATGTTGAGTCAGTGTCCTCATTTTGGGCCTTTTTATCAATTTTTAAAAAGAAAATAAGTGTCCCTATATGTCGAATTGTCCGCAGGTCAAGGCATCCGCATGTGGGAGTCTCACTGTACTTGAACTCATCCGGTTTCACACCCTTTATACGGTATATATAGGTTATCTTGTACCCTGACAATTTCTCACTGCCCAATGTGTGACAACCGCTTTCCCACTATGATTCCACAGACAAACCAGCGCAGCAATCGTGTTTGCTAACAGAATTGTCCATGTTTCCCTTGCTGTCCTCATTTTCCTTGTCACTTATATAGCAGCTAACCTGCGGAGCTCGTGACTGAGGAGACAATTACCGGATTAATTTGTCAGCTCCACGGGGAACATGTGTATAGCAACATCATGTTTGTGTGTGTGTGTGTGAACGAGGGTTGGTTCATAAATGTTGAGACCTTTTCAAATAGACCCAAGGTAGCTTCAACAATTCCAAAATTATTGTGTTTACTCACCTAGATAGCTCCATCATTTGGCAACACTTGAGTGCTGTTCAACATACTCTCTGCTGATTTCAATGCATTTATTTTCATGCAATAAATCCAACAATCAAAACAGTGCCAAAAATTGAGTACCCGTAATTGATGAAGCTGCTTTTTGAATGGCGGAAATGAGGCCGTCCCTGTCCTCAAACTCAATCCTTCCATGACAACAGCCAAAATTTACATGCAGGGCACCAAATCAACTAACTGAAACCAAATTTGCGCAATCCAAACACACCAACTCAATTTTTGACACTGTTTAAAACTTCAGATCATTAGATTTAATGCATGAAAAATGTATCGAAATTGGTGAAGAATATGCTGAACTGCATAACATTTTTGCAAAATGATAGGAATGAATGAATGAACGGAACACATTATTTGCTGCTTTTCAGTGTTCACAAGGTTCAGTCAAGATTTCCACATCCAAACCCCCTTCCCACCCAACCCAAATCCACTCAAAAATTAATCACTTATCAGAGCAATGAGAGGATCAGAGGACTAAGAAGTTTTGAGACATTTTTGAATTTTTGATCTGAACCGTTGGATCTATTTGAAAAATAATCAAAACTTATGAACCAACCCTCGTATATGATGCGGATTGGCGGAGAACCTCATCAAGAAGGCGAGTCTTGAAACAAATTCTTGTCATGCTGTGCTTTCTCTAAATGATAAGCATCATGCTGTAACTTCCGAGGCGCGCAGTTGGTATTCTTGTTCAGATTTGCTTGATAAATGACCCAGACTTGACAAGAAGTCTACATATACACCAGCGAGCATAGGAACATATTCACGGAGTATGTGAATTATGTGATACACGGTTTTCACAAGCGAACGCCATGAGTATCATGCTCCCCTGTGTAAGATACGGTATTTTCTTTGATGAAAGCCCGGTCTTCAGCACAATAGCGGCCAGAATTTTAAGAATTCTCTCAATGCAAAAATCTGTTACACCCATGTATAAAGTGCTAAAGAAAGAAGCCGGTTGTCATTATCAAAAAGCTTTCCTATCTCATTTTCAAAGAAAAAGTTTTTCGTATTTTTTACCTGGGTTTATCCTGTTTTTTCTGCTCCTTTTTTCGTTCTTTTTCTCACGTTTGGGCAGTCCTCAGTCCTCCTGAGTGACTGTTGTGAATAAGGAACAATTGCTATTATAGAAGTCATTCTTTAATATATACCAAATTGTTTTTAACATTTTAAATAAATGGAGGCATTTATCAGAGAATATACGGGGTGCAGTACTCTGCGTTTTTTACTTCAAATAAAACATATTTTTAAACTGCAAATGTGTATCACACCCCAGTTTTCAATGCAAAAATTAAAAAAAATGTAGTAGAAAAGCTCAATACTTGTGTATGGTACTGTATATGACATGCCCACAAATTTTGGTCCAAATTTTGAAGCACAGAAGCGTAAGAGGTACTCAAATAAATAGTGTACAGTAGTTTTCAATTCAGTAAACTATAGTTTAAGTTACAGCCAGTAGCATTAAAAAAACAATGATAATACTGTGCTTTGGATTTCATTTTTATCTTCATACAGTTCAGCCTTGATAACTTGAACCTTTCAAAGTCAAATCTATTTCAAGCCCTTGTCTGAATTCACTTTCGAACAATGCATTCAAAACCTCCATTTCTGCTGCAAGCCTTCCATCACTCAAATTTTCTCAAGACATTTTGGCTTTATATAGTTGTACACAAGAAAGAAAAGCGCGATAAAAATCAAATGGTGTGTTTGAAAGGAAGTGAAATATTAATTGTGCAAAAGAACCCTTGATGCCTCCATGTTCAGCATATTATTAACTCATTCAAGAAGCAATGCAATGCCCAGAATGTCATCAATTACAATGTCCTATATTTCTTCTTTCTTTCCTCCAATAAAAATTCCTTCTTTTCCCCCCATAAAAAGCTGGTTTTCTCAATCTCAAAAGCTCCCTAACTCAATTTTGTTCTTGTCTCTTTGAAGTTCAACTTGAAGAGGTTTGACAGTATTATTTATGAGAGAATATAAACCGGGATTAACAATATCTTTTATGATGCTGGGGGAAATGAAGATGAGCAGCATGGGGGACACGAGAATTGGTTTCGCAGGGTTCCTAGGAATCCTAGCACAGATGAGGATTTTTTTTATTTTTTATACAGAGGTAAGTATATATGAGACGGTGTGTGCTCTGGGCAAAGCACTATGGTTAGCTGCTGCCCGTGACGTCCCGAAGTACATGCACACAATACACGGATTTTCGGGATGATAGTCTGTTATTTGCTTGCTTCGTCCCCTCCAACAAGCGCCAATAAGGGCACTTGAATCACGGATTATAAGACAAAAAATGCCCTCCTATAAGATGGGGACTCGTATGATTCAGATGGTCGACATCTGCTTTTTTTTTTTTAAAGCTCCTCTTTGTTGAACAGCACTGGGTGAGGTTTTTGCCAATAATGTGCTATATAGATTATAATAAGTATTGGTGGCCATTTGCTGTAAAAGTCTTGATAGATTCTATGCTTGCCTTATTATTTTCACTGAGAAGTGTAGATGATGATTTTGTGAACTTGAGTTAACCTGAAACAAATTTTATTAGCCCCGCAGGTGCGAGTTTTTTGTTTGATGATAGCGACATCTGCCCCTTTGCAGAGGAGATAACATTGTAATATAGTTACATTATTGTACATTTTTAAGGTTCACTGAGCATTTGTCAGGGATCACTATAGAGGTCGCCCATCAATATACCAAACACAAACACAGATACTCATAAGCAAGAATTGAAATTCTCCACCAAACCTTACCTTGATGACCATGAGATGAACCAGCTACAAAACCGGATACCAAACAGGTCCTCCCAGGAAACTCTGCATACTCCAAAAACTGAAGAACAAACAACACTTCATCTCAAGCTTAGAAAGTGTTTGTATGGAACTCCAATGGTTCCTTTGAAGTGAAATTTAATTGTAATCTACTTGTGATTGTTAGTACATTTTGTTTGAGGATACTTAGTCTTGGTTGAAAATGGCCTATTGTGCACTTTGAATTATTTCTTTGTCTGGAGCCTTCTGATAATATCTGCAGTATATTTTCTTCTTTTTTTCAGAAAAAACAACTGAATTTTTCAGTGCCATTCATTGACAACCTATAGGGATGACCATGCTGTTTTTGGGGCTTTTCTATTTAAGTTATGCATGTGAAAATTCTTGTACAGTATAGCTCACCTTGATCACCCACAAATTACAAGAATACTGTTGAATCTCTTTAAGTCAAATTTCTAGGGACCAGGGAAAAAATCAAATTACAAAGGTTTTGATTTTTTGAGGTTTTGAGTAAAGGAAACAAACGTTTTTAATTTGTGAGGAAAAGTAAAAAAAAAAATTGTGGGAAATCATAGATGAGGATATTCAGGGCATAAACTTGCTTATTCTAGTGAGCTTACAGCTTTCTGAACTTGGAAGCAGGGGTTCATTTGCTCAATTAGTCTTTCACTTCATTTTAAAATGCATAAAATCATTTGTTTTATTGTTTTTATCTTTCTTATTTCAAGGAAATACTGTAATAACCAAAAGGCCTTAGAAAATTTGACTTACAGAGGTTTGAGAGAAAAATACTTTGAGTTAGGGAGGTTTTTAATGCATTGTTCATTTGTTTCTATAAAGTAATCCAGACAGGGACTTGAAAAAAAATCAAGTTTGGGAGGTATTTGGCTTAGGCAGGTTTGACTTAGCAAGGTTCAACTGTAACACCAAATTTGTGGGTTAGATTGTGGTAGAAAGAAAATCATGATATTTTCTGAAGCAAAATTATTTCTAAACTTTTATATAAGTATGAAGCAAAAAAGATTCAAAGAATTATTGTCTATAAGTACTATAACAGAGAAAATATTTGGCAAATATGCATTGTTACCTCTGCCCATAGAGTTGCAGATAAACAGCAATTGTTGCCATTTTTGCTCTATCTCTTGAGCCTTTCACAGCTCCCTTAAGAACATGGCAAACATGCACATTAATAATTTAGAGCGTTATGAGAGATTTCCATGGATGTTCCATAGCTTTAGGTTTTTAAATTGTATGAACGGCTGGTATATGGAACCCGCATGCTAGAATATTGCTTTCTATATTGTCGCTTGAATCCCTTAAAGTTATGCTTGAAATAAATTATCCACAAAGTTGTGACTACATGCTGAGTTCACAAAATGAACTTCTGTCAGCTGAGGTCGAGTATAGCTCGTGTCAACCGAAAAACTGTTCCTAATTCAGTTTTTCGAAAATTCAAAATTTATTTTTTCAAATTGACTCCGATTCGTGAGATTCATGAAATGGTTTCTCATGGCACTGTATATTATTGTAGAAAAGGTTTAGCTTGAAACAATTGCGGACAGCATTCAGGACATTGTGGTTGCATTTGCGAGAGCTTCATCAGCATACAATACAGGACTTTTGAAACTTTTCTGTCAAATAATTTCAACACCCATTTGTCTCCCAACGTTTTTTTTTTTTTGGCAATATTACCGATGATTCAGAAACACGTGGACTACTAAAAGTGGATATATTACCAAAAACCAATGCTGTTCGCATAATATTCCCAAAAATGTCCAATCAACTCACATATATATGATTCGCAAGCTGTTTTTGAAACTTGTGAAACTTTTAAGTCACATAATACCAGCGTTCAAAAAAATTAATTCGGCGGTTTAGTCTTCAAACTGGTGAAGACTAAAACATTCCTTATTCAAAAAAATTATAGACGACTGAAACTGCAGAAATTATGGCGAATAAAACTGATATTCGCAATAATTCGTCATCAGCTCACATATATAGAAAGCGACGATTCGCGAGATATTTTGCAATTTCCACGTGATTGCGAATGCGCTGATTTTATTGTTGTAAATACTATTCCATTACCACAATCGTCAATGAATGACCGAACGACAGTATTTATTGTTAGCCGCGTTCAATTATTAAAAATGGCACATTTTATTCGGCATGGGAAACAACGAACTTGCTTAAAGACCCACACTGCTGCTGATGCAATATATTAGAAAAGAATCCACGCGGGGTATTTTTCAATAGCACTGCCTGAAAGAATTTTCAAAGAAAAGCCCGTTTTCATGGCAAGGCCCAGGTTCTTTGATATTTAAATTTGGCCTTACATCCATCGCGTATACACATGTGTGGGTTTTATATTCCGAAAAAGTCGGCTCTGTATATTTTAAACAGGATCGCCATTAAGAGAGCCAAATACTTTGAAAACGTATATACAGTGAGACCCCGAGATGCGGACGTAATTGGTGCATCAAGAGTGTCCCTAAGTCAAAATATCCCTAAGTTGAGTCTTGTTTTCCCATGGACTTACATTATATAATTTTTAATTGGTGTTTTATGGAAAATGTCCCTATGTTGAGTCAGTGTCCTCATGTCGGGCCTTATTTCTTGGTTTTTTCTGGGAAAATAAGTGTCCCTATGTTGAATTGTCCGCAGGTCAAGGCGTCCGCATGTGGGGGTCTCACTGTACAGCTGATCTTTGTGATATGCTTCCATAGGTGTAACGGTGGAAGGGGAATGGTTGGAAATATCGCGTGCAAATCGCACAGAGTCCGGAGCATATTGGTGCATTGCTTCCAACAGCGTTCCACCGGCTGTGAGCAAGAGGATCCATCTCCACATCAACTGTGAGTACAGTATTTATTTGCATATACCGTATTTTATTTCAATTTTGTGTCTGTAATTTCCTATACAGTTCAACCAGAAGTAGCAGTGGATCAACAATCAGTTGGCGTGCCCATTGGCCTGAATGTGACCCTGACTTGTAGGATCCAGGCATATCCGAAACCCATCAGCTACTGGCTCAAACACAGTTCCGAAATGGTCATTCCAACGCCGTGAGTGACTCAAAATTTGATCAATTGAAACCCAACTTTCTTTTTAATCCTAAAAGACTCGATTGAAAATCATGTCCATTTATTCACGTGTTTGGAGATACGCTAACATCGAATTTTTTCCAGACGTTCAACGGGACACGAGATGATTATTTCAATGAGTACCTCGTCATCAGCTTTTGAATTTTATTTTGAATTCTGTATAGGAAAAAGTACGTGGTTGAAGAGGAAGCAGGACACGGAAGCAAGGAATACGAACAAATATTGAGGCTTACAATCATCAACTTCGACGAGAATGACGAAGCTCAGTATTTTTGCGTGTCTCAAAACACTCTGGGCAAAATGCAGAAACAAATCCGAGTTCATGGTGTGTGGCTGTTTGAAAGCAGCATGAATTTCTTCTAATTTAGTCTTCACTGCGCATGGGCACTATTTTTTCAGTGGTTTTTTTTTTCATTCGTCTGTGCTGTAGCTCGCACCTGTTTCAAAATGTTTCCAGCAAAACAATTCTAAGCCAGAAATGATAATAAAAACGGAATCGGAACAATTCACCCGTCGCATAAAGAACTTGTTATAGAATACCGTTATACCAATAAGTAGCTGCTGAAAATTAATTTTCTGCAGAAAATGTGAGTTTTTCTTATTACCGTTCGAAAGTTACATTATTATCGAAATACTGTAATTGGAACTACATTTTTGTAATAATCTTCGCGGGACAATTTTTCAAGAACTACAAGAATATGAAAACCGTGTTTAGATTATGAAATTCAATACGGCTGAAATAGCAATTAGGATAATTTATTATATTCAATTCAACCGTTTCGGGACGGCGAAATGACTATACATAATAGCCAGCATTGTATCATGAAGTCGTCAATAACATTTTGACACGAAGGTAATTTATTATTTCTTATGATTTTTTTAGATGTGATCTCGTCTGCTGCATGTATACCGTAGTTTGAATCAGATTTCACCGTTTCATCCCTATATACAGCAGTCGATTAAAATCCCAGTCATATATGGACTGCCAAAAAAGTCAATTTCACACGATTGAATTCTAAATATGCAGAATAAATTACGCTGACGATCATTAATAGATTTCATTTCGATTTCTCACAGCCGACAGCATGAAAACTCACTTGGCCAGGGCTCGTTGGGGTCACAACTCGGCCCACCCTAGTCCACTGGAAAATCATTTTCCAACGGAGCACAACTCAGGTGAGAAACCCTTCGAATAGGAACCCCTCGAACGTGTACAGGAGCTTCTTTTTTTTTTTCTTAGCATGGTCACATCACTCAAAAACTTCATTGATTTCCATGTGAATGAAGCAGACGTAAAATATCGACAGCAGTGATGCTGTATTCCTTCTGTTTCTGTTGCAGTTTTCATGAAATGAGACGAGCTGAAAATGTTCGAAAAACGGCGAACATTCTGGACTGTAATACCGAATTCTACTTTCGTCTTCTCGCCAAAAAATTAGCACGCTTTGTAAAACTTAGTACGGAGAGCTTCTGGCTGATGCTCTCCTGCTTACGATAGTAAACAGTTATACACGAAGACTCGTTTTAACTTCCTTATTGAAAAGTTCGAATCATCCTTTCAGAAAACAGCACACTCGATTGTTATCCACAAAAAATGTGGATAAAGTAACCGATATCTGTCATAGAACCAGCGTTTCCCACTCTCATTATATTGTATATAGAGTACGCTGGTATCACTGTGACGATGACTCGCGACTTCTTGGCAATGAATACGTGTACGAGTATCGCGGTAGATTTCATACTCCCAGAGTGTTCTGGGCGGTTGAATTGAACAACATAATAAGGGTCTAAATTCAGGTCATTGAAACCAGCATGCAGCGAAGTTATACGAATTGCACAACACTGGATATATTAATCTCCTAGAATGTCCCAAAAAAATATTAAGAGCTGTGAAAAAGACTTTTGCATTTCATTTTCCAGGCACTAATAGTCCTCAATCATTTGATGCCACCGTCAGCATCTGGTTGAACTCCGGCTCAGTAACAGTATCCAGTAGTTGGACCCCAGTGGCTTCATCAGCAATTGTCACCATTGCAATCCGACGAATTTATCGGTTCTGATGATCCAGCAGCAACAACGACCGGAAAAACCCGACCATCTTGCAGAAATAATACTCTGGACCTTCAACATGTGCAACAGCAATCGCATTTGTAGTCGGTTTCGTTTGATTTTAAACCAGCCAATTGTGTCTCTGTTTTTTTTTTTTTAAATGTATGATTAAACCGTTTTGAAGGATAATTAAGAGATCTTTTACCTATTCCCTGTGTATTCAAATCAGCTATAGCTTCTGTTGATTCATCAGTCAATTATGATAGTTTTGCAACGATGAGAGGGAAATCTCCAATGCCACATGATTTAATCTGTGGCATTCAAAAATCGTCGCCTCTTAAAAATAACACAAGCCATGTGTTTCTCAGAAAAACAGCAGCTTTCATCATCATACAACCTGGAGCGTCTGACCATCAGTTGATGAATGACAGAACAGCAGCAGAGTGGCACTTCGAATTGTTCGTATAGCTGCTGATGGTGCTATGGATACTCTCGATATAAAGAAAGGATATTTCTATTAATTTCTCGATATTAATTTTAATGCAGTATTAACGTCATCTTCATAGAACATCTCAGCATCGATCGTCCGCGAGTACCTGGCCTGACCAGCAGTTTCAGCCATTTTTGAATCGTGATATGATGGAAGTGACATCTATGAAAGCTACAAAGAAAGATAAAATTTCGATATTGTATGTGGGTCCCCAAAATTCAGTAAGCACTTGATATATTGCATATGATCCCCTTTAAGCTACTTTAGAGGAAGGAAATTATGATGGAGTCGATTAATCCCATTTTCTTTTACCCGAACGATAATCAAAGTCGTTAATCTCGTTATTGAAATTCACAGAACACTTCAATTCTTTAAAGATTAAAAAATAGATGAAACGAAGATTATTACTGTATATATATACTGTAGAACTAAACAGTAGTAACTGTACCACTTTTACATTCTGCTGACTGGCTGACGAGCGGGATACGCAAAATGTTTTCGTGACTCCCTCTCTACTTTCCCCTCGAATTGCGCGGTATTTATGAGCGAAAACGTTGGAAGAGTTGCGTCGAAGAAGCAGGATATAGTACGTGACGAGCAGGGCCGGCCTAAGGCGGGTGCAGCGGGTTCACTGCACACGGGCGCCTGGCTAGGGGGGCGCAAAAATCAGTGCCAGGGTTGGCGCAAAAATCAGACCTGACCTGGTCAGTAAGGAGGGGGTGTGCCTGCATGATGAGGCGCCAGACACCTCATCATTGATTGACTCATTGAATCATTAACTCATTGATGAGGCGCCTCATCATGCCAGCAAAATTATTTACTTTCAGAACTTTGAAATTGACAAAAGTAAACAGCAAGACACAGGAAGCATCAAAAACTTCAAATCCCTGAGTTCCCTCCCCCCTCCCCAATTCTGATGCTCCCTGTTCAGGCTGTGATGTCTTTGACTGCACCTTAATAGGCCAATCACATGCCTAAAAAATTTAATGGCTGTGTCCCAAGGAATCCAGGAATAAGTAAAAAAAAAAAAACCTCTTCATCCACATATAGTCAGTCTTCTTGAGAGCTTCAACTTTGTGGAGAACCCCCTTTAAAAAAAAAAAAGTGGGGAGAATTTCCCCTGTTTCCTAAAGGAAGAAAAAAAGGGAAATTTTAAGAAAATACCTTTTTTATAAAAAAAAAAAGAGGGAAAATTCATCCTGTGGGATGAAAATTCAGAAACACTGACATTCTGAGATTTCATTTCGATTTCTCACAGCCGACAGCATGAAAACTCACTTGGCCAGGGCTCGTTGGGGTCACAACTCGGCCCACCCTAGTCCACTGGAAAATCATTTTCCAACGGAGCACAACTCAGGTGAGGAACCCTTCGAATAGTAACCCCTCGAACGTGTACAGGAGCTTTTTTCTTTTTTTCTTAGCATGGTCACATCACTCAAAAACTTCATTGATTTCCATGTGAATGAAGCAGACGTAAAATATCGACAGCAGTGATGCTGTATTCCTTCTGTTTCTGTTGAAGTTTTTACGAAATGATACGAGCTGAAAATGTTCGAAAAACGGCGAACATTCTGGACTGTAATACCGAATTCTACTTTCGTCTTCTCGCCAAAAAATTAGCACGCTTAGTAAAACTTAGTACGGAGAGCTTCTGGCTGATGCTCACCTGCTTACGGTGGTACACGAAGACTCATCGTTTTAACCTCCTCATTGAAACGTTCGAATCATCCTTTCAGAAAAAAGCACACTCGATTGTTATCCACAAAAAAATGTGGATAAAGTAACCGATATCTGTCATAGAACCAGCGTTTCCCACTCTCATTATATATAGAGTACGCTGGTATCACTGTGACGATGACTCGCGACTTCTTGGCAATGAATACGTGTACGAGTATCGCGGTAGATTTCATACTCCCAGAGTGTTCTGGGCGGTTGAATTGAACAACATAATAGAAACAGCTAAAATTCAAAAAAGTAAAAACATTTTTGGTGATTTTTGTACAATTTTCAGAAATTTTTTCACATGTTTGGTTGTAATTCTGTCAAATGTTCAGATTTTGCATGTTTAAGAAAGGAAATGTAGAAAACATCTTTGTGCATGCAAAGGTGTAGAGTGTGGACAATTTTAAAATTGGTTGAAAATTGAATTTTTAACAATTTTTCAGTCAGCAAAATGGACCACAGACCATAAGCCAGTTTACAGTCCATAAGCAGGTGCAACTTCCCTAAAACAGAGCCAGTCCATAAACTGAAAATTTGTTACCCAGAATGTCCATAAACCGGGGTTTGACTGTATATTGTCTGATTGCAGTTTTTCATGTAGGTGTATAGGGGCGCCAAGTGAGGGTTTGCACACGGGCGCCATGCAGGCTTGGGCCGGCCCTGGTGACGAGTGACGAAGAAATAAAAAGTTTTTTGCAAGTTTAACTCATCAACTTTTTTCTTCAACTTCGCGATACTGTACAGTACTTTCATTTCTTAGATGCGTCATATCATACTTCGGTGATGGTTATTCGCTCCGGCCGGGTTTTGATATTTGGTATACGGCATAATCCGTTAAATGTTAGTTTCATTATTATTTTTTTCCTTTTCGATCTCTTTCAGAAGCGCCGAAGTGAAGCAGCAGATAAAGAGGATGCGGGATACATCCTGCATATCGCTCATCACATACTGTAATTAAATGCATAAAAAATTATTCGATAGAGAATTATAATATGTAGCAGATACTTCTTGTATTTGAATAGAAGCGGTGTGATATGTTCAATTAGATTGGACCTTCGTTGTCAACATCGACCTACATTGAAGCTGTACATTTTCCAAGGCAGCAGGAATTTTTGCTATTCTCAAGCATGAATGACAAGATATGTTCTCGCATTTCCAGCACAGACACATTGCTTATAGAAATCAAGTACAGTATATATTATTGGAATCAATTTGCTCCAAACAAAAGTTCTCAAGTGTAATGTCACGTCTAAAATATGTACAGTTTTCTACAGTACGTGACAGATTGTCGATGCAAATGACACACAGGAGACTATATACGATTTTTTGTGCCTCTCCTGGGTACAAAAATTGCTGCTTCCATAGTACTGTACTGTATAATGTCGCAGATACTGTAATGAAACTTTACCTGATGAACTGAAAGTAAATATGCTGATATATGCACATCATAACCAACCAAAACTTAAATACTTTTCAATCTTGCGTACAAATGCCACAATAACAGAGTCAGAACATTGCCCTGCAGCTGGTATTTCATGAAATCTGAAAGGGTGATACAGTATATGGCATTTATAAGATATTTTCGAAGTAAAATAAAGTAGACGATAGCAGTCGTCCACTCCAAAAGAATTATACCTTCCCCGAATCTAGTATGCAACATACATTCGTAAATAACTCATTCCCTGAATTGTGACAGAACCACAAGAACAGTGTAAATTAAGGGAGTATTCTCAACAGCTAAACCATATTTGCACATAGCAGTCGTGGAAGCGCGGGGAGGGCGCAATCATCCGAACAAAAGGGGATAAATCCTGGAGCCGAACAATCTCAGTGCGCATACAGTATATTATACATAGGGGACTGCTCGGCTTTATTGCTCCGGCACAGTGCACACGGACAGGGAAACAAAAGCATGGATTCTCCATCAGTGAACAACCTGGGCATTACAGATGTCTCTCCTCCAGGCTGGGCTTTGGAGGCACATGTCATGTACATAGTGAAATTTAGAAAATACATTATTTATAGTTTGGAAGACAGAGATTTTATTTGGCGTCAGTTGACATATACTCCAGGAATTTCATAAGGAAGACCAGATTAACTACCAGCAATTCATTTTAAAAAATATGACTTATTTGTACTCAAACACGGTACTTGCAACAGTAACTTGAGTATATAAATAAATGTTCCAACTGTTCCAATTATTTATTAATTTCCTCGTCATATTCTAATGCAAAGTTTGAACGTACAGTTACAGTGGATTGAAGTGTGTTCCGTTTAACGAGTGGCCGGATTCGAACCAAAATTAAAACCCCCAAAATAAATGCTCACCCTGGAGACTAGAATAGCCTGCATGAAGTCGTGAAATAATAAGATCAATCCTGAATCCAGCATAATAACTATGTTTTTGCGAACAGCTGTGCGACGCAAGCTGTCAGAGCATCATTACGGTCGACTGCTACTTCATATATTCTGACGAAGTTTTTCGACCACTGTGAAATGAAACGAAGTTTTTTGATCGAGGCTGTGTCTCATACTTTTCCACAGACGCTGAAAAGTTTCAAATAAATTTTCATTGACAAAAAATGCAATCAGTCCCTTCAGCCAACAAAACTACTCTATGAATTCTGACAAAATTACAAAATTTACATAGATCTTTTGAAGCATTATCAAGGGAAGCTGTTCACAACAAGCAAAGTCAATGGATGAAAATACACTACGATCATTGAGCATTCGACCCGAAATTTCTTTGAGCGAACGATGTCATGAATCGTCGATTGGTCCGCAATTTCAAATCAAAACAGCTTTTCGTCAAAATCGCACTCGCACCTCCGTTAAATATTAATCCTTTTGGCAACTTCTGTTAGTTCTCAAACCTGAGAAATATTAGTATTTCAGNTCCCCTTTAAGCTACTTTAGAGGAAGGAAATTATGATGGAGTCGATTAATCCCATTTTCTTTTACCCGAACGATAATCAAAGTCGTTAATCTCGTTATTGAAATTCACAGAACACTTCAATTCTTTAGAGATTAAAAAATAGATGAAACGAAGATTATTATATATATACTGTAGAACTAAACAGTAGTACCACTTTTACATTCTGCTGACTGGCTGACGAGCGGGATACGCAAAATGTTTTCGTGACTCCCTCTCTACTTTCCCCTTGAATTGCGCGGTATTTATGAGCGAAAACGTTGGAAGAGTTGCGTCGAAGAAGCAGGATATAGTACGTGACGAGAGTGACGAAGAAATAAAAAGTTTTTTGCAAGTTTAACTCATCAACTTTTTTCTTCAACTTCGCGATACTGTACAGTGTACTTTCATTTCTTAGATGCGTCATCATATACTTCGGTGATGCCGTGATGGTCATTCGCTCCGGCCGGGTTCTGATATTTGGTATACGGCATAATCCGTAAAATGTTAGTTTCATTATTATTTTTTTTCCTTTTCGATCTCTTTCAGAAGCGCCGAAGTGAAGCAGCAGATAAAGAGGATGCGGGATACATCCTGCATATCGCTCATCACATACTGTAATTAAATGCATAAAAAATCATTCGATGGAGAATTATAATATGTAGCAGATACTTCTTGTATTTGATTAGAAGCGGTGTGATATGTTCAATTAGATTGGACCTTCGTTGTCATCATCGACCTACATTGAAGCTGTACATTTTCCAAGGCAGCAGAAATTTTTGCCATTCTCAAGCATGAATGACAAGAGATGTTCTCGCATTTCCAGCACAGACTGTGTAACGAATATCTTTAGTTCATGTCATATATAATAACCTTAGTTAAACGAGGTTTGTTTTCAAGAGTTCACATTACAGTGCAGATTTTATACATGTCAAAAGATGTCATGCACTGTCTAACAGCATGCAAATGACACACAGGAGACTATATACGATTTTTTGTGCCTCTCCTGGGTACAAAAATTGCTGCTTCCATAGTACTGTACTGTATAATGTCGCAGATACTGTAATGAAACTTTACCTGATGAACTGAAAGTAAATATGCTGATATATGCACATCATAACCAACCAAAACTTAAATACTTTTCAATCTTGCGTACAAATGCCACAATAACAGAGTCAGAACATTGCCCTGCAGCTGGTATTTCATGAAATCTGAAAGGGTGATACAGTATATGGCATTTATAAGATATTTTCGAAGTAAAATAAAGTAGACGATAGCAGTCGTCCACTCCAAAAGAATTATACCTTCCCCGAATCTAGTATGCAACATACATTCGTAAATAACTCATTCCCTGAATTGTGACAGAACCACAAGAACAGTGTAAATTAAGGGAGTATTCTCAACAGCTAAACCATATTTGCACATAGCAGTCGTGGAAGCGCGGGGAGGGCGCAATCATCCGAACAAAAGGGGATAAATCCTGGAGCCGAACAATCTCAGTGCGCATACAGTATATTATACATAGGGGACTGCTCGGCTTTATTGCTCCGGCACAGTGCACACGGACAGGGAAACAAAAGCATGGATTCTCCATCAGTGAACAACCTGGGCATTACAGATGTCTCTCCTCCAGGCTGGGCTTTGGAGGCACATGTCATGTACATAGTGAAATTTAGAAAATACATTATTTATAGTTTGGAAGACAGAGATTTTATTTGGCGTCAGTTGACATATACTCCAGGAATTTCATAAGGAAGACCAGATTAACTACCAGCAATTCATTTTAAAAAATATGACTTATTTGTACTCAAACACGGTACTTGCAACAGTAACTTGAGTATATAAATAAATGTTCCAACTGTTCCAATTATTTATTAATTTCCTCGTCATATTCTAATGCAAAGTTTGAACGTACAGTTACAGTGGATTGAAGTGTGTTCCGTTTAACGAGTGGCCGGATTCGAACCAAAATTAAAACCCCCAAAATAAATGCTCACCCTGGAGACTAGAATAGCCTGCATGAAGTCGTGAAATAATAAGATCAATCCTGAATCCAGCATAATAACTATGCTTTTGCGAACAGCTGTGCGACGCAAGCTGTCAGAGCATCATTACGGTCGACTGCTCCTTCATATATTCTGACGAAGTTTTTCGACCACTGTGAAATGAAACGAAGTTTTTTGATCGAGGCTGTGTCTCATACTTTTCCACAGACGCTGAAAAGTTTCAAATAAATTTTCATTGACAAAAAATGCAATCAGTCCCTTCAGCCAACAAAACTACTCTATGAATTCTGACAAAATTACAAAATTTACATAGATCTTTTGAAGCATTATCAAGGGAAGCTGTTCACAACAAGCAAAGTCAATGGATGAAAATACACTACGATCATTGAGCATTCGACCCGAAATTTCTTTGAGCGAACGATGTCATGAATCGTCGATTGGTCCGCAATTTCAAATCAAAACAGCTTTTCGTCAAAATCGCACTCGCACCTCCGTTAAATATTAATCCTTTTGGCAACTTCTGTTAGTTCTCAAACCTGAGAAATATTAGTATTTCAGAAGTTTGAGCAATCTAATTTAATTTCTCACACGAAGTCGTGCTTGCAAAAATCGAATGTGAGATCGACTATCGAGCCAAAGTCCGAGGTAATGATATCACAAAACACGAGAGGCGAAACGTACACATTCAGTTGAAACAGATATCATCAGGATCCATAAAGAACAAGATATACCACGTCACTGAAATGAAAATAGTTCCGACGATGTCGAAATGGATGTTCGAATGCTATAAAAATTTCATTTTTGGGGGAGGGGGATATCAAAGATCAATGCCTCGCGGTGAAAAAATATCCAACATGAACAGAACTGAGCAAATGGAGCGATGAATCCAAACAATGATAAACCTCCTCATACATTCGCTCCGAAATGGTCGATAGCACAACTCGGAGGAGTGACAACAGCACAAGTCACAACATTTAGAAAACCCTCGAAAACTTTGAAAAAAAAAAAACCACCCTATTCCACATCGGAACTGGGTCCGAATTTTTTGGACAAATTTGTAACCAGTGCACCGGGTCCTTTGCCGGCAGCCGAAGGTCCGCGTTTCTTCAAGATCTTTTTCTTTGACGCAGCTCTTCGACGAAGGCTCGGAGATCCACTATACATATTCTCTCCATCCGTTCCCCCAAATCTGACTTTTTCTTCTTCTTCGTCAGCACTAACATCCGCAGGAGTTCGAGCGAATAGATTACGACTCAACATTTGAGAATCGCCTCCAGCTGCAGGGGTTCCATCTTCTGACGGTTCACTCTCGTCCATGTTCAACCTTCGTCTCGCCATCGCACTTCCCACACTGCAAAATTAACGTAATACAACACTTCAACTCAAAATTCAAAAATGAATAACTGGAACTCATTACTTGGGGACAGTCCTTTAAATTCGGGGAGGCCTCACAAAAAGACTTGATTGTCGGCAAAATGCTCCCGAAGCGACAACAAAAGAAATATCCATAATTGATTTTTATCGTCATCTAATGAAATAAAATAATTTGGTAGAATGATGACAGAAAAATTGCTCAATCACAACGAATTACGTCTTATGATAGTTCACTCGTGACTTTCAGTAACCGTCGTAAAGCAAAGCGTAAGTGATTCTTGCTAACTTTCCTACACGAAATTAAAGAAAAATATTCTATTTACACTCAAAATGACCAAGGCTAATTCGAACTAACCAGATGTAATTTTCCTAAGCAAAAGATCCAATAAAATGTAACTAGAGTAAGTTGACACACATGGAATAGAAAATAATATCCAAGAAATTGGGACACTGATTGATCACGTGAAAAGCAACTGAAGTGTTCGAAAAAACTTACGATCGTGGTGATCGCGAAGGGACTGGGGTCAAATGCGGCGTATTCAGGTAACAGGACGGTTTTTGCATCTCGTGCACTGGAGTGGAAGTTGCTTTAAACAAGTTCGCACCGGAAGCAACAGCAGAGAAAATCGGAGAACCTTTTCTTGCAGCTGGAAAAGTTTGTAAGAAATCCGTGATGAAGAAGTTCTTGGTATCTTGGATTCCGTGAAAAAATGCGAACAACGTACTTTTCGCTCTCATCGATGTAATGTTGTTGAACGAAGACTGCACATGAGGCGGTGTTCCATTTTTTGACTCATCTTCATCACTTTCCACCATTCGCATGTTCGACGGTGAGTCCAGCAGAGGAGATTCGCTGGTAGACACCGAAGAGGGAGCATTTGATGATTGAAACCAACCAAAGATCCACCAAAAGGCAAATAAAACCAATTTCATGGTTTTACGGGAAAATCCTAACATCGTTTCTCTGTAGTCGTCAACCTATGAAAATGAAGAAATTGAACGTTCAACAGGGAAGAGAATGACATAAGATTAATAAAATCCGGCGGAAATTTTACGCGTCGCATTACCGCAGCATCCTTCAAAAGAAAATTTCGTTACCAAGGACATCTGCACCCATTTTAGCACGTCTCAATATCCAAAACGTGTTTCAATGTCTTTTGGTTTCATAGTTTCTTCGAAGATGCATACTGCAATTTGAAACAAGCAATTACTCTTCATTTGGAGCATTCTACTTCACAATGATCCTAACTAAGCAGAAATTCTAAGAGCTTGCAAAAAAATACAGGATTATCACCGCACAATACCTTCGAAGGGGGACCATCAGAAATAAAACGGAACAATTCATTTAAATCCTGTTTGAGAGAAACCACGTCATAACTACATTTTAAAGTACATCCGGGATTCGATTTCAGGACTCTTTTTTCACTATGAACGATTGGTATGGAAGAATGGGATGACAATTAAGATCATCTAAAAGAGGTTACCTTATCCCAGGCTGCTGTCTTCCACTGACGCATCATTAGGTGACGCTTCACAGCATCAAGTTGAAGAAGCTCGCCAACTGAAGGACGGAGCAATGGATCAGGATTCAGCATAATCCTTATTACTTGCACCAGTTCGTCTGACAGACCGACAGACGCTATGCGAGACAATGGTAGTTGACTTTCGCGCAATGCTTGCCATAGGTCGCCTGAACCTGGTACGTTTAAATCAACGGCAACTTCTAGTATAGTGAGTCCAAGAGAAAATACGTCAGCGGCTTTCGTATAGAGTCCTTTCTCAATCAACTCTGGGGCAAGATATTTTGAATCTCCTTCCGTAGGAGACACTTGGGACCCCTCATCCTGTAAAACAAAAGTAAAAATTGTTGACTCCTCGTACTGAATAATATGAAAACTGCAATCAGTTACCTTCAAATCGTAGACCAGGCCGAAGTCCCCTAGTTTGAGGATACCATGGTGGGATATGAGAATATTTTCTGGCTTAACATCCAAATGAACCAGTTCGCGGTCATGCAGATGCTTCAAAGCCTGCGGAATAAAACCCAATTGAGTATAACGACAGGGATACAAAAAGTTCCCGGAACTTACTCTCAGAAGGTCAACGAGATAATTCCAGACTAGATACTCTGGAACACGGTGGTTCGTTTCCAAATAGTCGGCAAGGGCCATATCACACAATTCCATTTTCATATAAATTTGATCATCATCCTTCCAAGCTCCATAGAACTTGACAATATTCGGATGCGGTGGAATGCATTCGTGATGTTTAACTTCAGCTTCCTGTCGCTTTCTGGACACACGCACAAAACCACTCCATTGATTTCATCACTTTTCACACTAACGAAATTGAAGCATTTACCGATCAACATTTCGACGGTTTTTGAACCTTTTGACTGCATACAATCGACCATCTTCTTTGTCTCGTACTTTGTACACAACCGCAAATGAACCTCGCCCCATATCTTCCAGCACATCGAAGCACTGACGAAAGTACGGGTCGGGCTTCGTGGTATCGTACAACCGACTCATGGTCAAATCTGAAAACAAAAAATAATTGCATTACCGGTCAATTAATGGAGTTGGAACAGGTCTTCATCGACTCACGGTCACTAGGTCCTTCACGAAATGAGAGAGCTGTAGCATGCGAGATACTCTCTCGTTGGTTGCGTTTGACAGGCGGCTCGGGTGCATAGCTCCGACGCTGCAGGCTGACTTCCTGCGAGGATTAAACATTTTCTCAGAAAAATGTCATTTTGCGCAAAGCAAGCACTCACTTCTTTCGTCACAAACTCCAAGTGGCCAGCATACAGCTTCGGCCGAGGGAGACCAGAACTTGCAGCCTCCAGCATAGCGATCTTTCAAACACGCCGCATTCACATCCGCACAGTGAGCTCAACTTTTAACTGCAAAATCATCACCCAAGAACCGGACGTGGAAGTTTAACAACATACAATTCTGAGGGCTTCAATCACAGCTAACTGGAATAATATTCGAAGCATGAGCAATTCACGCTTTCCTAGAAAAGATGCCCGGACACGAGCACTCAGAGATGTACATCAAAAATTACGGTCAACAAGGATGGGTTATCTGAATCAAAGAATGCAAATCTTTAAAAAAAATGTAGATGTCGCTGTCTATACGCATGTACGATTTTCCGCCCCGAGAGGAAGCTATGGAGATACAGTATACTGTACTGTACTTCCATCTCACGATAATTATGGAAACACGAACGACTCGGTGATTTTGAAACGAATCCATGAATCTATGCCCGCGGATACTGTACTGTACTGTACAGTACTGAGCTGTGAACCTTCTCCCAAAACTGACTCTCGACAGATTGGAGCTCTTTGATTGAAGTCTGAAATATGGCCGTTGCGCGCCAAGTTTGCTGATGTTTCTGTCCTCAACTGAGGCATTTGTTGTAGCGGTAATGATGAGATTGCTGGACTGTTCAGGGAGAAGGTGAATATCTTTCCGGGTTGCACGACGAAAGCCCGCTAATGGGGGAATGAAACTATGCTTTGCGAAGCATATTTGTGTGGGAATTCGGCTGTTCAGTAAGATCCCTGAAGTTATGAAGGTACTGAACGTTGCCGAGAAGAATGACGCCGCGAAAAACATCGTTCGTCAATTGGTCGGACAATTCGTGCCTGCCGTGAGTTTCTACAGTGATTATTTATCGTCAAGATGTGAAAGTTCATTGTTCGGTTTCAGAGAAATGGGTTGTCCACGTACAACAAAAACTACGATTTTCAGTTGGATCTCTTCGGGAGGAAGTGTTCCATGGTTATGACGTCAGTTTCTGGACATTTACTTGGTCTAGACTTCGGAGGTTCTTACAAACGATGGGAAGGTTGTGATCCTCTTCTACTCTTCCGTGCACCAGTCGGAAAATACTGTTCTGACGATTATCTTCCGATCAAGGTGAGCAGATAATTTTAAAATTAATTTAATAAAACTCTGAACAATGAACAGTTGATTTCAATAGCGGAATCTTCAGAAAGAAGTGAGAGGATGTCAGGCTCTCATTATTTGGACTGATTGTGATCGAGAAGGGGAAAATATTGGGTTTGAAGTCGCCCAGGTTTGCAGGGAGGCTGTGCCTACGATTGATATATACAGGTGATGGTTGATATGAAATTGTTCGCGATCAGCAGCCAGATGATCGCGATATTTTCGTGTGCAGGGCAAAGTTTTCGGAAATAACGCAACCGTCAGTATGGCGTGCGGTGCGAAACCTAGAACGACCAGACGAAAAACTCAGTCAAGCTGTGGATGTCCGTATGGAGTTGGATCTGCGGATCGGCGCAGCGTTCACTCGTTTTTTGACCTTACGTTATCAGAAGTTGTTCCCGGGAACCCTCACGAATAGCCTCGTGAGCTATGGAAGTTGCCAATTCCCTACTCTGGGATTCGTCGTAGAGCGATATAAAGCTCACGAAGATTTTCAAGCGGAACCCTTCTGGAAACTGAGATTGTTCGATGAAAAAGATGGCAATCGAACCGAGTTCCACTGGAAACGAGGAAAAGTGTTCAGCTTCCGTGCAGCAGACATATTCTACAACATCTGTGTGGAATCGAACAGAGCAAAAGTCACAGCGGTGACGCAGAAGCCGACTAGCAAATGGAGGCCTGTTGCATTGGACACGATTGTATGTAAATGTACTCCATTTTCCTTTCTAGAGTAAGGTCCGAGTTAATTTTTTCATCCAAGCAAATGGAGAAGCTCGGGTCTTGGAAACTAAAGATCAATGCTAAAGAGATGATGAAGATTGCGGAGAAGCTTTACACCGGAGGTTTCATCAGTTACCCGCGCACAGAAACAAATATCTTCCCGAAGGAGATAAATCTGAATAATTTGATTGAAAGTATTGCTGGAGATGAAAGATGGCAAGGTGAGTACTGTAGTGCCGTTTTTGACTGGCGGAACTCCTTCGTTTCCATGCAATCCCCTTTTTTAGTTTTGCTCATTCTCAAGTGTATTTAATTGATTTGTTACATCCGTCTTTACTGATCTAGCTTAAATTATAATATATCTCATTTCCTTGAACGAATAAGTTGCAGAACAATTATGTAGCCTACCGTCACTCCTGTATTTTCTAGCTCGGATTAAAACTTTGAAAAGACAGTACTTTTCGAATAGCATAATAATCTCATGATATCCAATTAAGGCGTGTAGATATTTTTTGCTCTGGGGAAAATGTAAAAAATTACTAATACTTTGTAGAGAAACGGAATACGTGCTCGGATGTGAATGTAAAAAGAAGCTCCTCAACATTCATAAAAATATAATTATTCTAGCTTGCAAAAAATTTTTCATCCTGTTTTTGCATAATCGAATGTTGGCATTGCTTCGATAATAAGCTCAGTATCTTGTGAACGTAGGAATATTGCATGAATACTGTATATTGTCAACTATCGTAATTAATCAAGATTTTACACGTGTGTGTTGCAGATTTTGCCAGAAACATCCTAAATTCTGGTGGAGCTCATCCAAGAAATGGAAAGAAAAGTGATAATGCTCATCCTCCGATTCATCCATTGAAAATTGGAACCGGGTTATCTGGCCAAGAAGCGAGAGTATACGAATTCATTGCGAGGCATTTCCTAGCGTGTTGTTCTCGCGATGCCCGTGGGATGGAAACGGTGGTTGATGTTGAGCTCGGAGAAGAATTGGTTCGTCCAACAAACTGTTTCATTTTTCTCTGATTTATAACTGCTGTTTTCCTTCTTACTCAGTTTTCCGCCAATGGATTGATCATCACGGACCGAGGGTATCTCGAGGTTTATCCCTATGATCGCTGGTCAGATAAGGAGCTGAGAGCCTACGAACGAGGCGAAGAATTCGTGCCCAGTTCGCTGGACATCCATGAAGGCAGCACAACTGCGCCGCCGCTACTATCGGAAGCAGACCTGATCGCGTTGATGGAGGCCCACGGGATTGGGACAGATGCTACTCATGCTGACCATATTGAAACTATAAAAGCGA
Organism: Notodromas monacha; assembly: GCA_905338405.1. NCBI lineage: Eukaryota > Metazoa > Arthropoda > Ostracoda > Podocopida > Cyprididae > Notodromas > Notodromas monacha. The sequence continues at coordinate 23,413 of CAJPEX010000447.1, forward strand.
GAAATTACGTCAAGTTGACGAGTGGAGATTCGAGGTTCTTGCCCGGTGATTTGGGCCTTGGCTTGGTTGAGGGATACGATGCAATGGGATTCCATTTGTCGAAGCCACATTTGAGATCAGGTTTGGAAAGTGATCTCACTGCAATTTGCGATGGAAGAAAGAATCCTGATGAAGTGTTGAGTGATCAGATCGGCAAGTACGAAGAGGTGTTCCGGCTTGGAATGGCTGATGTGAGTTTTTTTTTTTTTCTTTTCATTTTTTATCTTTTGTCTTCAGTCATGTTCTTTGTTCTATTTTTTAATTCCTTGTAGCATTTTGTTCAGAAAACTCGGTTCTAACTATAGAAGGTTAAAATGTACGTAAAATTTGGTTGCTTCAGGCTTGAACTGAAAAACCTCTTTCATGGAAATTTAATTTATATATTCCTAAGTTGAATGCATTGAATCTTGCAGGCTTTCTGTGTTGAATTAGGTCGTACAGTATTACTGTTCTCTGTCAGTAATTCTCCTTGCTCACTCTGTAGAAGATTTTGAGCTTTTATTGGTAAGATTCCATTTTGTTCAATTAATTAGGTTGCGAAATTGGATGAAGCATTGGAACGAAGATTGCGTGAGAGACAAGCTAGAGGCAATGGCGGAGCTTCAGTTGATGGCAGTGGTTGGGGAGGAGGTGGTGGTGGAGGAGGAGGAGGTGGCCCTCGTCCGGATGATGACCGCCCCAGCTTCAGTCGTCCGACGAATTCTATTTTCGGAAAATGTCCGAAGTGCGACAGTCATATGATGCTGAAAGCGAAGAAACAAGGGGGTTGGATGGCTGCTTGCATGGGATTCCCGGATTGCAAAGTTGTGTCGTGGTTCCCGTCTGAAATCACGGACGTATCTGTGTCGAGCAAGTGTCGGCAGTGTGACTTGAATCAGGCCACTTTTCGGGTCCCCCGCGGCGTTTTCGCTGCCGCGAGTGAAGAAAGCGTCACGTTCTGCTTGCGTTGTGGAGGTTCCGAGCTGGAGCGGTTTCAGTTACGACCATTGCCGAAAAAGGAGGCTTCAAGTGGAAGTATCGCCAGTGTTTTTCAGTCCAGAACGACGTCGTCGGCAGTTCCTGATAGTAGGAGTGTGGGAGTATTAAATTCAGGTGTGGACAGACTTCGTCATTACATGCCAGTTTGTAGTTCCATTTGAGTGAAAACTACCTTTGAAAATTCCCATTCAACCTGCAATGCCGTACGTAAAAAGCGACGTACGCTGTGTCTCATCAAAGAATGATTTTTCTTCACTTCCAAGCTACTGTCAAACTTCGCGTTTTTGACTGGCATGGTATATGTTTTTTAATTATGATCTTGGTAGACAGTATCATTCATGTCAGGAAGTAAGTGTATGGGTTGTAAATTTGATGTTGCTGGTACAATAACTTTCAATTTCTTCCTTGAATGTGAAAATTTTTGTGGCTGTTGATGCATGATTTGATTCTTGTAATTTTTGTTCCGTTTCAGTCAGCTCCGCGACATTTCCTATTCCAAGAGGAAATAATCAGTCCAACATGAGCAGGATCCCAAATACCTACTCTCATCATCGGGACGTAACCCAAGGGAATAACAGAAGTGACGTTGGCGATGAAGTGAAATGCAAATGTGGGAATCCTGCCAATTTGCTGACCGTGAAGAAAGAGGGTCCGAATACTGGTGAGATTTTCATTTCAGGAGTACAGTATTCGCTTCACTTCTCCTTAGTGCCGGTAAACGAGAACCTCATTTTTTTTTTTTTTTAGGAAGAAAGTTTTACGCGTGTGCAAAATCCAATGGTACGGACTGCAATTTCTTCTCATGGGAAGATGCCGTATCTGCACCTCGCGATAGACCCACGGGATCGACAATTTCATTTCCTGCGCCTCAGCTAAACGGGTCAAATTCTTCTTTTGGAGTGAACAGTGGAGGATCGTTTTCGAATCCTGGATCGTGGGATGGACCGAGCAACGATGTCCAGGAGTACATGTGTGACTGCAACGTTGTTGCGAGAAAGTCAGTGGCGATAGTTGTTCAATTTTCCGATTTAACTGGATTGAGAATAGATCTTTCAACTGTGATCTATTTAAAAATATGTAACCCACCTCTGAATTATCAACAAATTAAATTTATATTGATATAATGTCTACTGACCCTTGATTTGATGCCTTCAGCTGCATTAATTCAATCACAGTTTTACTGTACATGAAAAAAAGTACGCATAAGACGAGCAGCCGCATGATTCTTCTAATTATCACTGAGATTCTTCCAGTTTTCTTGAGTTCACGTCGAACTCAAGACCACTTATCCTAGTCGGATATTACTGTAATTTCTAAGCAATTAGTGGACTTCAATTAAAATCTTCTGAAAATAAAATGAATCATGGCCTCGGAACGCCAGTGGGCACAACCGACGAAGATTCATTTTTGTTGTGTTTTTGTGTGAGTACAGTATTTTCAACTGATTCATTTTTACAGGTTTACGGTGAATAAGGAAGGTCCAAATAAAGGTAGGGAATTCTACGTTTGTAGCAAGAACCAAGGCGATGCCGGAAGGTGTTCGTTTTTCCTGTGGGCTGATTCCAACCCCTCGTCGGTTGCTCCTACGATACCAAGAAATACGGGCTCTTTTGAGAGACCCATCCGAAGTCGAGGTACTTCAAGGGGTCGAGCTCGTGGTCGAGGAACTGGAGCAGGTCGAGGTGCACCAGGGGGTAGAAAATGTGGTATTTGTGGTAACACTGGACACAATCGGAAAAACTGTCCGAATCGATTTGATGGGACGGGAAATGAAGATTGGTAAAAAAACTTTTTATACGTTTGAAGATTGTTCGTCGTTTGTTTATCATGTTTGCCAGGCTTTCGTGAAACTTCTTGGATTTGCTATGGCCAGACTCCTGTAATTAGTGTTCTAGAAAGCATTTTATTCGTAAATTGAACTGCCTATTCTGACCATTCAAGCCTATGAAAATTTAAATTAGTTGTGAGCGAATCTTTTTATAATCGCTGGTGAAATATCTGGATTTCCCCATATTTAGCATAATATCCATAGCATCACTTGCCTTGCACATATGTAGATAATTTTCTCTAGTCGCGATCAGAATTTCAAAGATAGTTTGTAAGATCGAAGTGAAACTTTTAAAAAGCCTGTCGTGTTTCGCCTTTCAGATGAACGGATTTTCGTTTGTGAAAATGAGTGAGTCGCAATTCGCCGCGCCGGGATCCTCTCGGTATCCGTTAGTCCGAAATCAAAATTTTTCGCGAAAGCACAGTGAAGGTGTTATTCTGGAAGAAATTGCAGTAATGGGTACTTGATCGTTGGAAAGATAATAAGTCCGGTGTTCGCTGAAGTTGAATAACTTGGGTGAGTGATTTGAGGGTTTGTTTTTTTTTCGTACTTGAGTTCTGATGGTTGCCATGAAATGTGGTTGGTAGCTGGAAAAGGGCAGGTCAGCAATATGCCGCACATACAGATCAAGTTGTTACCAAAACCCGGCGGTTTGCCGGCTCCAACACCTCCGATGCCCAATCCACGCCTCCTGCCACAAGACCCCTTCGTTCAGGCGAGGTTGAATCAAGGGCCTGGTTTTGCTTTGAAACCTCCGCCTGTCGACTCGGAATATTTGAATGAAATCATGGGCAATGCGTTGCCGAAACCGTGTGTATTCTTTCAGATTTAATTTTGTCTAATTTTCTGTTTTGAAGTAAAGTGAAGTTGTCTGTTTCTGATGTACAGCATTTAAATTTTCCGTGTAAAATATAGCTTAGCTCTAGGTAACAGATAGCTTTTTCCCCGCCAGGAGTTTTTTGGCTCATGCATGAACGTAAATTCTTGAGTTTTTTTTTCGGATTTTTTTTTTATTTTGGCGTTTTTTCTTCACGTTTTTTAGGGCTACTATACAACGGCCTGGGATGAGTATTTGGGCAAAGATCTGGGAGGCTGGGAATCTCGGCTGTTGGCTGTCCGCGTTTTTGGTCTTTTCGTTGCTGACATTTTTACTTTATTGCTGGGCAAAACAAAAGGAACGAAACATGTATTGGGCTGATGTGAACGTCGAGTTTGTGGATCTCGTTGAAGAAGAATCAGTTGAGGAGGGTGGAGGTACTGCTGATTTCGATTTTGTTTTTGAATACCTTTTCAGGAAAAATTCTTGGTTGTAAATCTCGCGAACGATATTCTAATGAAGGCAGGGGTTCAGTGGTTATTAAACGTGTAAAAATCATCTTAAATATTTATTCCGCAAAGAGAATATTGATCATCCTTTCTATTTTTCTTTTATTCCGTCTCTCCGAGAGTATATTTCTGTACAGTATTTGCATGTCCTCTCATTAGTCCTCAAAATGTCATCTCTTGCTTTACTGTCACCGGCAGATGAAGGAACGAGTGGAAGCGACACTGACGACGACCGTGCTGGTGGTGGTTTTGGTGAACCCGCAAAGGCGTGGAAGAATGTATCGACGGACCGATCCAGTTTTCTGAGCGGTTCCGACACACAGCCGGATGAGCCGCTGTTTTATCCTGGGCGGAAATATTATCGCTACAATTACGAATAATTCATTCGCATTTTTCATCTTTTATTTATTTTTATCACATTGTTTTTGTGGCTGAGCAGTTTTCCGGCGTTAACTTTCTTCGGAATTTATTCTAGTGGAATCTCCGATTTGTTGTTGCTTTAAACGAGTTCATGCTTTTGACGAGAATTATCATTCTCACGTTGCAGATTCTGTAATTGAATAATTTGTAGCATTGATCGTGCTTCGTGTTGAGAATGGACGCCTTTTTGAAAGGGGTGAAGAGTGTCAAACCTGTGCAGTCGGGCTCCGGAGAGAAGAAGAAATCAGGTCCTGTGCCATGGGTTGAAAAATAGTAAGTACTGTGCTTTCCGCGTGAAAATGTTTGTCTTACTCCATTAAATGATTGAATTAATCGATATTCTATATCGTCTTTCCCGCGGAAATCGACTTCCATTTTTCAACGAGTAAATGGAGGCCCAATTTCAGAAATTAAATTAGAAGCTTTCTTCAATTTTCGCTTCGTCAAATTTCTATGATTTTTCCGGGAAGAACAGGTAACGAGGGTAAGTTCGTTCATTAATGTGATATTCTGTTTATTCGGGGTTGATAATTTTTCCTGAGGTGTGAACATATCTTCTGCGTATTTCAGTCGCCCTAGAACTGTGGACGATGTAGCTGCCCAGGAAGAAGTTGTTGCTGTCATGAAGAATACGTTAGCTGGTGGAGACGTGAGCATAGAATTTCAATTTCCGTCTTGTTGAAGTGTAGACTCCCTTTTCGCTGAATTCTCCATTTAGAGGATTATTTCTTTCTTTGGAAATCTTGAAGGTAGACCTGTTGACATCTCGTGAATACGTTTCCATTTTCTTCACTGCAAAAATTTCTGTAAAAATATCAGTTTTGTTTTCCGAGTGATGATGGTGTCCGATTGGGCAGTGATGCCATGTCAACCTGATTAATTCCGAGAATTGTTAGCTATTCGACACGGTTTCTCGTTAAAAATGGATTGGGTAGAATTATTACTCCCCTTTTGGAGACGAATCGTTCAATGCTGTATTAAATAAACCCTGAAGCGACTCGTTGATATTGTCGCTTAATTATTTTCATTCATCATTTATGCATTCTCTCTTGGTCTCAAATTAGCCCGCGCAGCAATTTATTGATCAACAACGCAGTTTCCAGTAGCATTCCTTCAAAGATTAATTTTTATTTTTTAGATGCCTAACGTGCTCTTCTACGGACCGCCGGGAACCGGGAAAACGTCCACGATTCTGGCATTCGCCAGGGACCTGTTCGGTGACTTGTTCCATCGCCGTGTTCTAGAGCTGAACGCTTCGGATGAGCGAGGCATTCAGGTGGTGCGAGAAAAGATAAAGAATTTTGCTCAACTCACTGCTGGTGGAAAGCGTTCAGAGTGAGTTGCATTGATTTTGCATCAAGATGTCTCCAGATCTTCTTTTTTATGTTTCGGGTTCATTTTGTTAAATTACCTTTTTTTTTAAGAAATTGTATAGTCTATCCTTGTTTGCGTTGATTTTAATGTTCGCAAGGTATTCGCTCGAATATTTAGAGTGAAATCGGGCTCTAAAACGCGTACCCAAATTTCGGATGCATTTTTTAGGAATATGATTTGTTTAACTGCAAGTGATTATTTGTACAATTTTGTTCATCAGTGGAAAGCCATGTCCGCCGTTCAAATTGATTATTCTGGATGAGGCCGATTCAATGACTAACGCCGCTCAGGCAGCATTGAGACGCACTATGGAGAAGGAATCGAAAGCCACGAGATTTTGCTTGATCTGCAATTACGTGAGCCGAATTATAGCTCCTATTACATCTCGTTGTGCCAAGTTCCGCTTCAAGCCCTTGGGTAAGTTGGGTACCATATTTTATGCGTTGAAATTTTTCAGGATTTTTTCGATTTTGAAACTTTCCACAATTTTAACCCTTAAGTGTGTGTGTTGAAAAGTTTGCGGCGTCAGAAATGTTTGAAGAGGCTTTTATGCAAATTGTATCATTTTACGTCCTTGATAGCGAAAATTTTTTTCTCATGCTTCATTGAACATTCTCAAACGAGGATCTTCATTCTTGTTCTCTTGAACTGGAAATGTTCTGAAGAGAAAATTTTGATCGCATTTTTAGAAGATTCAATCCTCAGGGTCGTGTTGGTCTAAAGCAAGCGTACTTTTTTTATCAGCAAATCCAAGAAATTAGACGTAACCTAATTTGTTGGCTATTTTCGAAGACAGGGGCGTATTTATTTTCAAGTAAATTCTAACAATTTTTTCTAAGGTATGGACCTCGTTTTGGACAGACTCAACTTTATCGCGAAAGAAGAGAGCATGGATTGCAGTCGTGAAACCGGCAAACGACTGCATCACGTTTCCGAAGGCGATCTGCGACAGGCCATCACGCTTTTTCAGTCACTGTCAAAGTTGAAATCCGGAAAAGCCATTGAACCCTCGGACGTGGATGAGGTATCCGGAACAGTTCCGACTCAAATCGTTGCAGACTTCATCGCAGTTTGCAAGCGAAATTCTTTTGAGAAAATGGAGCTTTCTGTCGAGGACCTTCTCAGCAAGGGTTTTTCTGGGTATCAGTTTCTGATTCAGTTGCACGACTGGGTCGTCACGATGAATGAACACGAGTTCAGCTGTGGCTTGAAGGCTACAGTAACGGAGAAAATTGCAGTTGTTGATCACCGTTTGATGGCTGGTGGCGATGAATATCTGCAACTGTTGGATCTAGGTTGCGTTATGATCAAGGCATTGTCAAAACGCGATTGAACTTTTTTGCTCGAGCATTTTTTTTTTTACAATTTTACAACTCATTAAACGGATGAAGTGTAGGATTTTCTTCGAGAACAGTGTTTTATTGGATAATTTCGTCCCTCGGAGGGCGCGGCATCTACCGGTTTTTGAGAATGTAGAACGACATTGATTTTAAGACATGCCTCCATTGTGTCAACGGATGTAAGCAATCTTGCCTGATTATGTGAGGTACACTCTAATTGCATTCACTTCTCTTCAAGCGCAAGAACCTATCTTACTCAAATTTAAAACACCATCTTCATATTGAATACTTCCTATTGAAATCCAGATTTTAACTCCAGTGGAACTGAAAATGTTGGCGATTGTATTCACAAGATACTGTATTGGAATTCCGACGCTTTGTTGGAAAATTTAAGACTGGTTATTTTTAAACGATTTGTTCTTCTAGCAGCTGAAGTTCGTGTTGTGCAGTGTTTCAAGTAATACTACCTGGTTATGTTTTCCATGGTTTCGTGCAAGGACTCAGTCAACACTCCCCTCTATTCATGAGTAAGGACGCAACAATAATGCAGAGAGGGAATAAAGTTCAGCCGTTGCCAGAGTTACAATTGTTGACAGCTCGCAACCTAGGTAATGAATAATGCGGAGAGGTAGAAAACCATACGCGCACTTGGTTGACGTCACTGTAGTTTATCCAGCGGTGTGCCACGCCAAGGATCAAGGTTAGCCCTTCGATCTAACCCAGTTTCAGGTTGCCCTAATGGCCTATGATGCGTACGGTCAAGAGCAGCATTTCAGGTAGTGGGAAAAATTCCTGCCCCGAAAAAAGAACTGTACTGTACTTGGGAAGCAATAGTTGAGCCGCAAGGGATTTTGAACTACAAAATGCCAAACTCGAACTAATTCTAAGACTTGAAAGTGTGAAACCTCTGTGAAGCTAATTAAAATTTAAAAAAAACGTCCATAGTGAATGAATTACCTTATTAGTTTCAATAATGGTTGCAATTACTGTTAATTGGAATTCCGGCTTTGTCTGAGGTTGATTAACGTGTTTTTTCTCTTGATTTGTTTCTTCGCATTTGATGGATCCTTCGTAATTCCTAATTTTTGTGTTGTGGCAATTTATTGCTCAACAATTGAAGTTCATCAATGTACAACCTGCGCTGAAAATCCCACTGAGAAAATAGCGTGTACAGTGAAATCATTCTTTTGTAGAACATCGATTTTTATAAGTGCATCACAATCTACATTTTTATCTCTTTTCGTGGCCGAATTTCGGAGACAGGAGATACCGAAAGTAAAAAAGAAATGACAGTCAGTTTTTACTAAAGGTCAAAAATATTCCAACATCGGCGGTGAGGTCAGAAAGTTAACATACATTTATAATCGTTCAATTAGGTTTTATTGACAGCATTGTAGCTCAATATATTTTCAAGTTGATCACCAAGTGTGGATTCAATACCGAGTTTAAAAGCCAAGAATTTTCGTTGTTCCCAATCCTCAGCAGTGATTATCCTTACGATGACTATCTCGGAACATATGACCCAGGGCAGCTTCAAATCCCACAAACTTCGTACGCATTAAACACAATCCAAGATCCTTACTCATTGAACAACTTCGGCAACTTGGACAACATCGAAGGCTTAGGGACTTACGCAGCAGAAGAACCTGCTTACAGCGCTGAACAACCGTATTCAGGAAATGTACCAGCGTCTTACAATCCCTTAGGATACGACTACAGTCAACCGGACGCGAGATTCGAGCATTACAATAACCGAAGTGATTTTGATCCGGAAGTGTACAGGAAACATAGATCCGCCGTTCCTGCGAATACACTCAACTACGTGACGGACGGAGATGACACACGCTTTGCATACAAGAAATTTGAGGACTACGATCCTGACGCACTGAAAGCTGCTCGACAAAGGCCTGAAAATATCCAGAAGCTCAAGTGAGTGATCGCTGGAATTATTTATTCGTTTTACTTTGTGATGGGGGGGCAAAATTGTTCAAAATTCACAACTGTTCAGACATGGTTGGATTAAGAGCTACGAATGAATATTGAATCAAATACTGACAAGAGAAGCTCAGATACCTGATTTGCGCATATTAAAAGGGTAAATTTACCTGATCTCTTGTGACCCACGATTCCATTTTTTTCGCGTGATGAAATTGAGAACAGAAAGCAAACCCTTTTTTTTTTTTTGTTACTGTATTCGATTTTTCTGTCACACTTATTAGAACCATATTTTACGTGTTCTATCGGTTTTTATGAGTTATCGCGAAAAATATTGCGAACCCTCTACAAATGGCCTCTATGACAATTTTCCAGATTTAATGACCATTTTCTATAAATAGAAAATAAGCATGAAATCGATATGCTTCCGCTTTTATTTTCATTTTTGATTACCAAGGACTCAGTACTACTAGAACTTGAAAGTATGAAGCATCCTTTTCAACCAACTGCTTTGGAAAAGGCTTTTTTAATGAGGATTTTACGTTTAGACAAAATGTTTTCCTCTTCCCAGACGGGGGAACTTGCGGCTAGAGGGAGACTTCGTTGCGGAGACAGTTCATCAAGCCAGTTTCAAGACCCCGGAAACCATCACGACCACAAGCAGGAACCAGAGGCAATCAAATCTATCCTTGGATGGTAATTTCGCTCAAAAATCCTCGTTCAGTGATGATTACAGCGCTGTGGATGAAAAGCAAAGCGGAAGTGAACTGAAAAGTGAATATTTATCGGAAAACGGAACCAAGGTGAGAATAGAATGACTTAAAACTACGGAGTTGATTAATTTAACGGTCAGAAAATCATGGACATTAATATTCTGGGAACTCTTAAGTAGTTATTGGAACATGTAGGATTTCTTTCAATAAGAAACGCTTTCTATTTATATCATTTTCCGCGAGTTTTCAAGTCAAGAGGAAACGGATCAGTGGGGTTCATCAATTTTGTTCCGTATTGCTCATCCTTTTTGAGTAACTGTGAATCCGAACTCATTCAATCTTCAGACTGCGAAAATTAAATATTATGCAAGAGTGTGGCGATCTTCTCCAAATGTAGCACTGAATTATCATACAGAATTACATTATTTTGTGTAATTAAATAATTGTCATTATTTGTTCACAATAAAAATAAAACGAATGATAAAGGTCTTCGCGTCTGTTTCTCGGTTTTCTGGAACAGGTATTCTAAAATGTAGCCCTAATTTACCAACAGGAAGACCTCAAAATTTAGACTGAGGGAGGTAATACCTTTACTTGAAACTTTGACTCAAAAAGTTTCAAGTAAAGGAGGTTCAAGTTGAATTAGTCTTGAGGGAATTGGCAATAAATTCATTGGAAATTTCAATTTAGGAGGTTTTTGACTTCGGGAGATTTGAAGGGTTGGCAAGATCCACAGGTGTTACATAGTACCAATTGTACCTCACCATCATTTGATCTGAATGGTAACTTTTTTTTTAATGAAAAGAAATCCCGTAAATTGAATATCCGGTTTCGTCATCATGCACTGACACTCATTAAAAGCTTTATTGCCATTTGAAGAATCTCTGATCAAGTCGGTCTCGTTTCTCCATTAATGTATTTTTTTCGTTTTCTAGGGAACAAAGTACGAAGCAGAAATGTTGAAAAACTTTCCGACACGAGTTTCAAGAAACTTTCTCGATCCTGGGCATTTAACCGTGGCGGGAGATTTTTCTTCAGAATCTCTGTACAAATCAGATTTCCCTCCCCATTCCCCGTCCAAGCAAATCGCAAAACGCCCAGAGGGCAACTTGAAAGCTGACGGAGACTTCACCGCATCAACCACTTATCAAGACTATCAACCGAGCACTCAAGTGACTCGTCGACGAACTGTGCAAGAAATTGACAACCTCAAGCCCTCGGGCGACTTTGACGGAAAGTCAAATTATTCCACCAGCTTCGATGGAAGGATTGTCAGCAAGGACATAGCTTCTAGACATAAAGACAGCTTGCAACTAGAAGGCAGTATGGAAGCAGCTTCGAGTTACAAAAACGATTTCAATGATCAAGTGTCACAGGCTCCTTCAAGAGGAAGGAGACACAAAGAGGTTGATAATCTTGGACTTTCGGGTGACTTGGACGCCAATTCTTCGTACAAAAACGAATTCATGAACCATCAGAACACAAAACGCATAGCTCCACGACCACAAGGAGCCCTGAAACTGGAAGGAGACTTCGACGCTCGAAGTATTTACAGGGAAGAATTCCACGAATTCGATCCGGTTCACAATCCGTCTTTTAAAGAAGCTAGCGGTACTAACATACAATTTGACAACCCTGATGCTACTTCAAATTCGAGTTGGTATCAAGACGAATTCAAGCATTTCAGAACACACAAGATAATCGCGAAAAACCCCGGGAGCCATCTTGAATTCAAGGGTCCCTTTGATGCCGGAACAAATCACAAGGAAGATTTCCAACTTGTAGACTTTCAGAAAGTCGAGGCTTTCAAAGAGAAAAACAATCTCGGGCTCGAAGGAACGTTCCACAACCAATTTAGCAGTTATGCTGATCAATTTCCGGGACATAGAGTGAGTAAAATCATTGCACCCAGACAACAAGCCACGTTGAAACCCGGCGGAGAAGCCGAGATACCCGCGGAATCTTTCAATCAACTCCGACCCGTTATTCCCAATTCAAATAAGGACGCAACTTTTGTCCTGGCAAAGACAACTAATCACAAAACGCAATTCAAACCCAATAATACCACTAATCCGAAAACGAGACCAAAGACCTTTCTGACGCAAGAAGGAGAACTCTCCCTCGAATCCAGCTACTCCAAAGACTTCCTTCCGAAAAAGGCTGAGAAGTCCGTGGCTAAACCGCAAAAGGCGCAATTGTCACTCGACGGGGAACTGAGCACGAACACCAACTACAAAGACACTTTCACACTGCACAACAAGGTGCCACCGATTCCAGCTCAACGCATCGCAACGTCATTCTCGCAATTCACCAACAGTAACGTGGAAAGACCGCGAACCGCAGGCTCCACGAAGCAGAAGGCCGAATCCAATTACGCAGACTTTGTTCAAATGCAAAGTAAGTCGGGGATGTCGAGGGCTCTTTCTTCGGGTGACTTGTTGCCTGTGCCTGTGGGTGATCGAGACACAAGCACTGAAAGCAAACGCTTGGGACTGGTGAAGAATGAACACAGACCAGCGACTCAGACGATTAAAAGAGTGAACAACGCGAAGGATGATAATTATTCTGGCTCAGACTCGCCGTGGTCCGAAGAAATGGACGAGCCTCTGGTTTTCGGGAACAACGCGAAGCAGACTGCCGATGGGAAAAATGAAGTCGCTTTGACATTCACTGAGAAAGATCTGCAAAGACTACTCACGGCAGCGAAAGCTAATGCTGATCGACGAATTGGAGATCAATCTTGAATATGTCTATAGTTGTAGTTGATGATCATTTACGAAAATAGACTCGCGTCAGACGTCCGAGTTTCTACCGAAAAAATACTAGACTTAGTTTTTCTGTTCTCATTCAGAAAAAAATTAGTTTCAAGTCTTATATTGTCATTAATGTTCAGAAAATCAGTCGAAAATAAGCCGTGAACTGAAAGCGGAGAAAGCATCTTGAAACTGTTCTACCTGTTCATTCGCGGCTTTTCCAGATATGTATGTCATTATGTTGGTTGCAACATCGACTTTTAACATAAAATATACTTGAAGGAAGCCACTATTTTCATTTGATAAATACAATTTATGGCGTTAGAGTAGATAATGTCAAAAAGAAATTTGATTAACCTTTGTCTCCAAGAGATGTACAGTTCTACAGATTGAAGAATTTCCTACGAGTATTCCAAAGATATTCGCTCTCATTTTTAATATGATAGTTTAACTTCCACTCCACCATTTCATTAAAACCCCTTTTTGAGTTAATTTCCATGAGTGAGTCAATTTAACTCTAGTCACAATAAATTCCGCATTGATAAAAAGTTGTTTTGAGAATCTTGCATCGTGGGAAATTTCGTGTGGACTTGAAGACGCATTAAAAAGGCACCATTTTCAACGTCACAACCGTTGAGTGCCTTAGCATTGCAGCGATGGATACTCATACGAAGAAATCGAAATTTTCGGATGATGAAACGCGCTACGGAAACGCAGTTGCTCACTCGCATGGGGATTAAAAATGTTCTTCGGAATCACTATGTTCTTTTTTGCTTCATACAGTATTGCAAGACTCCCTCTGCAATCAACCCACGTGCTGTGCTATTCTCCATTTAAATACAGTAGAAAAATCTTCTTTCCATAAGAGTCCCATCAATCGCTGAAAAAGGTCATATGCAATAATTTCTCTTCGGAAATTAGTTTTGGGGCCCCTCAAGTATTGTAGGAGTACTTCAGATTTCGAAAATACACTTTTACTTGGAGCTCTATTTAAGAATATTTTTACACAAATTTCCCAGTGATATACTTTGGATTAACCATTCCTTGTTCTGTACAGTATAATAAAATATAACAGAATTTATAACTGAATCTTGTCACAATGAAGCTATCTGAATATGTGATTCTCTAAGGTTCGAACATCACGCTTCTGAAGCAGGGACTGTAAAAAAAAATTGTTTTCAAGCATGATTTCGTCATGAGATTCTACTGAACATTAAATTTTAACCTTGGATACAATAATCGGTCAGGTAATTGAGTTTCACCAAAAACACCTCAAGTGCGAGGATAACACGTAACCCTGTACACAGGGTTATATTGTGCCAAAAATATTTTCCTCTCACTTCAACAAGAATCAATTGCTCAAGCAAGACTTATTCACGCACAATGAGTCACAACCAGCACATTCGAAGTAAAACCGCGAGGTTGGAGTAGACGGGTACCAAACCCGACCCAAGCACGTGCTGCACATGTACGCTTCAGAAACCTTCTTGTTCCAACAGACGTCGGGTTGATCGCAACTATCGCACATCCATCCGCTGCCAAGCAAGGTCTCGAAACGGCATCGAGCACAACAACCGTGGTCCATTTTCACTGGCTCAAACAGACACGGTAAAGAAGGACAGCCGTCGCTGAATTGCGGCACTTCTCCAGAGATAAATCTCACCAAGGTAAAATACAAAATGAAAAGTAATTTCATCTCAACGCACAAAATACCACTTCTGAAACATGAGAAAAAAATTTACGCCTGACCTCATGATTGACAATGCTGCAAACACTCTGTTCTTGCTTATTGAGCACCAAGCTTTTCACTGGGCAGAAAACGTTGACATCAAGCCTTCGAAGGTCATATGCATTCAGAGACATGCTTCATCTCCTTCATTAAGCATATTTCATATTTATGGCGAAAAAATTCTTTAATTTCTTCTGAAGCCCAGAAAAAATCTCGTTCGGGTGATGTAGGTTCTTTCCGGGAGTGGTTATTTTGGATGTTATCGGTGACATCTATTTGAATTTTGGACAGGCGATTTAAAGGTTCGCTTCTAGACGGTGTTCCCTTTTGTGAGCTTATTTTAGCTTGGGAACAAATTCTGTACATTGGCCTTGTTATTCTGGGGTTGCAAAAATTGTGCATTTACCAGAAATCTCCACTTCGTCTTTTCGGGGTGAATAATTTGGGGAATTCGTTGCTTCGCAGTTTTCGAGGGAAAAATGGCGATTTGGTGTCGGAAATGATTTTATAACATGCCAGAAGGAAAAAGGTTTGGAAGGAGAACGAATCTACTACCTATTTTTGAGATTTGTGATTTGGAATGGGCAAGAAATAAATCCGAATTACTGACATCAAGAAAAGCATTATTTTCAACAACAAAAACGACTGCTGATTGCTAACCACTGGCCAGCGTAAAGGCAAACTTTGATCTCTTGGGCATCCCCAAGAGTTTTCAACGACACATGTTAGAGTAGATTTTTATCCAATTCCATATTCTACTGATTTGAAGGCGTCTGAGAAAGGACCGAATTATTAGCTGTGGCGCAACAAAATAATGTCCGCGTGAGAAAACAAGACATTGCTGTAACTTTATGATTCTCGTAGCATTTCAAAAATAATTCACGAACAGTAGATAAGGAAGTTCTTAAGAATCAGACTCGTAAAAAATTCCACATCCACTTCATTTGTTGTTCACCGGTGTTTGCTTGACTGAAAATTTTGAAATGCTTACATGAGGGAAGTATGAATGGAAGTCTGAAAGATTCACCAGAACTTGATTTAAAAAATATGACTACAGTACGTACTCATTGTGAATAATGCGTAAATAAAAATATGTCAAGTGAAATATGAATCCATCTTTGACTAACTATCCATTGTTAATGCAGTAACTTGAACGTGACTCATTTCTTCGTCGTTTCCCTCCCATCAAAAATGTAAGACGTATATTTGAAGTTTTTGGAACTAGCTTCACTGCTTTTCCTCTTCTATTTGAAATAAAATCCCGAAGATAATGATGCAGCTCTTTGAAATGAGCATATCAGCGTCACTTATAATTATGCAAACTGACAGTCCGAAAAGTTTTTGATTGAGTTGAACGAATTTAAGATTTCGTGAAAAATCCAAGCAGACACAATTTTTAAAAGTGAACGTTTTGATACGTGGCTTGAAAAAAATTCTACATTAGAATCAGCCCAAGGTAGTTGAAGAGATCATTACGTAAAATGATCGTATTCCAAGCGTTTATTCGACTTAAGTAAAAGTAAACCGCAACACGGCAGCAATTTTCATACAGCCACCACAACAAAAATGAAAAGCAACTCACTCACTCACTCACGAAATAAATAAATGCACCTGAGATCCAAAAGAAACACTGCATTCCGTGATTTAGATCTTCTTGTCATGAACCCGCCTACTCACAACGCCACGCTGTTTGCGAGGGCTACCGCGCCTGCGACGCACTCGTTTTCTCCCACGACGAGATGGTAAGACTGGCTCCAACGCCTCGCCAGGGTCATCAACAGCGGATTCCTTTTGCAGGTCACCACCAGGAACTGTTGCAGTCGACAACTGGTTAGCAGGAGAAGCAGAGCAAGATGGGGCAGACGTGTTATCCCCTCCAGACTGGAAGAGTCGTTCCGTCGCATCAGTCCGCGCAGTGTGATGCAGGTTATCTTGAAAGAGAAAAAAACCAAACGCGGAGACGCATGCTAATTATCGAAAATAAATACATTTTTACTTTGGATAAGCAACTGCAATAGCTGTACTTTTTTGTTCTCGAGAAACAATTCAGAAGTTTCTGCAGGAAATGTGTTTTTAGTTTTTAAAGCGATAATAGCTTTTGGCGCTGCTTTCCTCGGTCATGACTGATTTTGCCTTTATTTCATAATTGTGTGCAGTATTTTACGCGGAAAAACAATTCAAACAGTTTAGACGACAGTCTACCATCGAAATTACGCAGAGATTCGATACGAATTCATCGTTCCGTAAGGAAATTAAAAAATCGAATACATTTTTCCTTTGAATCAACAACTTCCAAGAAAATTTTTCGTCCTCATCAAGAAGCAAATTACGAATTTACTGCGTGAAATATGGTTACCATGGCTTTTCAAGCGATTAAAGGCGTTTGGCACTGCTTTCCTCGATCATGTGTTATTTCGCGTGTTAGACTCGGAACAACTACTCATCAACCACATTAGTCGCTAAGGGCATTTCCTTACGGATTTGAGACAAATTCGCCGTTTTATCATTACACGACTTAGCAGTTGACTCGTTCGAGCCACTTAGCATGAGTTCCTCCTGAAACGGATCAAGCCCATTAACCGAGGTTACACGGTATTGTACCATATTTTTGCGCATACAGCCCATTTTCTAATTTATGGCAATTAATTGAGAATTACCCAAAAATCTCATTCGTTTAAATAAAGAATTTGGGGAAATGAGGATCGAAACTCACCACAGATGTCTTTCTGAAGATACACTATTTCGGAAACCAATCTCGACACGTCGGCTTCCAAGTCGCAGCACAACTTTGTACTCGCTTCAACAGCGGCAGAGGCGATACTCGCGTCAAATCTGAGAAATAATCAATTTCGAGGCATCGACAGAAATACTGTATTGAGAAGTGAGTCAGGAGCATTTTGAATAATTTTCATTTCCTTACGAAGCGGTGAGCCGATCAGTATCGATTTGATAATCTGAAGGCTTCCGTCGATAATTCCCCATCATCAACGAGCCTCCCTTCTTTTCGTGAATAGACGACGAGATTATACGAAACCTAAAAGGGAACGTGAATAAGAAAAAAAAAATCGGATCATTGACAATTGAGCAACCAGGCAGTTGTAGAAATAAATTAAATCTATAAATAAAAGGCAATCCAACTTCCAACGTAAAAATCGCTCGAGTTGCCGCCGAATTGTAACAACAAAGCATGGACAAGATAAAAATCGGTTTTCCTGTCTTCAAGAGCAAGCCTCAATTTGGGGACTTGAAAAGACGTCGCATTACCTAAACACCATCTGCGGTGCGCGTCGGAATTTTTTTTTACATTTTTGCCAGAAGTGTTTTTATTCAGCGCAACTGAAAATTGATATAGCCTCCTGGAGGACGTTTTAAAGATTCAAGCTTCAACAACAAAGAATTAGTCCGACATTGACGTGGAAAGTACAAGAAATGTCAGTATTCCGGGAGGAGCCTTACATCACGGACCACTGATCAAAACATTCTCTACAAATGGTGAACTATTTATCCTTTAATCTTTCGCATTAGTATTCTAAATTGGGACAGATTCCCCTTCATTCATCATACGATTACACACCTGTTTTTGACGATATTTTGAGACTGGAATGAGTGAAATAAACCCTTGGATTCACTAGCACCTCCGGTCATTGTAAGGAAAACGAAGAGATCCTCGCTGAACGGCATCAGTTGACTACATCTCTCAAGCAATTTTTTGTGCATGATACATTCTTGTAATGTAGGCGACAGTGGTCGATCTCTTCCAAATCTGTACCATCCGATCATTTTCTAGCAAAAATACGAAACAATTTACACTATGCTTTTTCACCGGCTATTGTAAAGCTGAATATTTAAAACTTCACGCTTCTGACAAGTATTAATTGAAATATTTATAATAAATTATTTCAGCCTACTTTAAAGACAGGGTATCATCACTGACCTCATCGTCCATTATCCATCGTTCGATTCCAACTGTGCCCTGATTCTGTCGATTTTTGGAAAATAACTTCAACCCTTTGAACAAATCCCCTTCTCTGAACGACATCACCCCTTGAAACCGAAGTTGAAAATTTTATTTCGAAAAAGAATAAATCAACACCTTGAAACTCACGAATGGTTGTATGCTCCGTTTCTTCCGGATCAGCGTTGTCGGTAACCTTCACAGACGTACGGACATCACAGGTACCAATTAAAATTCCTTCCTGCGCAAAAATCAAAATAATTTTGAAAATGTATACTTTAATACATCGAAGTTTCATTTCTTAAAATAGTGTTCTTGGGAATTAGCCGTTGATTGGAAATCTTAGAACTTCTGAAATATTTCAAATCTCACATGATACACATCATGATACTTTAAAAATTCAAGGATTCATTTCCAGAAGAGTGAAATTAATTTCTTGATGCAGATTATTTTTCAGAATTCGCAAAATAAAATTGTGATTGTCTATGACATCTAACCATGCAAAAATAATTTGCCAATGGAATGGTCAACAAATTTGTATACAGTATATATACAGTATATATATATATATATATATATATAAATATATATATATATAATTTTTTGCATGGTGTATTTAGTCATTTACTGGATCACACTTCAAAAGTAAACCAATTACCGACGCGAAAAACAGCCCAGCAAACTCAACTTACAGCTTCTCCATCAGGATTTGCCAGTTGATCAGCTGTCACACTAGCATAAACAAAACCCGGGACGTGAACACATAACACCTGAGTTCGATTGTTACCCATGTCTCACAAAAAGACGACCATTCAAAAAGGAACCCTGAAAAAAAAAATTGCATTTGAATCGAAAAAGACAAGACTAGAGCAAAGGTATGTTGCGGATCACGCAATAAAAGTCAAGCACGAAAATCATCAAAACCTTCGTGGCTTTCGTTTCTTTCCAATTTCGCTCGCAATTGCATCAAGTCCATTATCGAATTCGGAAATAGGCTTGGAGAATTTCCTCGGCACGCGCTCTGCTCTTGTAACCTTCGTGGTAAAACCGGTTCTGCTCGGTTTTCCTTGATTCCTCTGACTTCTGTCCCCCGGTGAGAATTTCTTGGGTCCCGCAGTCCTGCAAAATAATTACAGTATATTCGATCACAAAAGTTTTCTTGATTTCGGCATGAGATTATTCAACAAATAAACACAGGAAATTAGATGAATTTTACAAGCTACGACAAACGACGAAATGGGTAATATACGCATGTTGGAGACATCACAACAATTCGGAAAACAGCTCATGTACTGTTTTCGAAGACAGTATAGACATGAAGTTGATGTGATAGACCTTTCAAGTGAATTTCAGTTTTTCAACGAAAGAAAAATTCCGGATTACTCAAAAATTTTGGGAATACGCAGAAAAAAATCACATCGCCATCCTCGACAAGAAGACTGTTCTAAAGATTGTTGAAAATTTTTCGCAAAATTCACGTGAAAAACGATAATAAATTTTAAATGCGTGGGCAGATTTGGAAGAAATACAAAAACTATTATTTACAGAATCCTTGCGATGAAATTCTCTGAAGTACCTCATTTCCCAAAATTTGACAAGAATAAAATGAGCAGGCGTCGAACACGACTACGATTCCATGGGGAACGAGGAGAAATTCTTGAAAAATCTTCACAAAAAAAATCGAGCACAGTTCAAAACTAGGTACTTCAAGTAAGGATTTACCATTGTGGCCCCGTGAACACCTGTTTTCTTCGGAACCGCGCCAATTCCGACGGCGACTCGCGTAACGCGAAACTCTTCGCATAATGACCCAAATGAATCGTTCTGTTACAGAAGACTCTTTTGAGGTCACGGGGGTATGTAGCATAGAAGTTGACAAATGACCGAAACGCGTCCACAGCCTTTTGATGCAATTGCTTGTCAGCGATTAGGAGCAGTTCAGATGTTGTTTGTAACTTCGTCGCACGCTCTTCCATGGATCGACCAGGACACACTTCTGCGTCCAAAAGCAATAAGGTTGCAAGGATATCTTCTCCAGACATTTCAATGAATCTGAAAAACGGGAATGATTGCACAGGAATGCCAAGATGAAGAATTTAAGGAATTGTGTGTGGAATTTCACGCTATACAACGTTTTCAGTAGCGATCAAGCCCAACTTCTTGTTTACGCCTCTTATACCAATCAATTTCCATATCGCAAATTCGCGAATGCATGAGCATGATGAACTATCGACTGATATCAACTAACGAAGAATTATTGGGAATCTCACATTAGCAATCAACAAGCTAGCTAGCGAAGCGATCTAAAAATGTCCCCTCTTTAAAATTACGGAAACATCATGAAATCCGTGATCCAATTTTGCGGATAACTTTGACGCACGATCGGACGCGAAAAAGATCACTTCCGAGTGCGAACCCGAGGAAGTATTCTTGGTTCTTTCAATAAAATGATTATTTTGTCGACACATGGAGACGACGACGGTGATCTCCCAAGGAACATTGAGCAACCCTTACTTGATTTGAAAATCTTCCAAATGCTCCAGGAAGGAACATTCCGATGGAGCGAGAAAAAGCAAGGCATTCCCGTGATTCCCGACCCTCGCTGTTCGTCCAACCCGATGAATATAATCTTCAATGGCAGTGGGAGCATTGTATTGAACAATCCAATGAACTTTGGGTAAATCCAATCCTCGTGATGCAACGTCCTGCAAAACAAAAGCGAACGACTATCGCGTCTGATCGAACAACAATGGCAACTAATACACTGAGTTTCGAACGAAATATTAAACTATTTTTCAAGCTAAGTCATACAGATTAAGAAAATAAGTAATCTGTAAGGGAAGCAAAGCAAGAGACGAAAATTTTCACATGAATAAAATGGGTTGAAGCAGTTCCCACACTCGATTATAGAACATCTCATCAGCTTGATTATCTCATGCCATTAATTGTACTCTAATCACAACGCAGGAATTCTTGTATAAAATATACTGTAAATCTCACCGTGCACAAAAGTATCCCTGCCTTAGTGTCCCTGAACTTGGAAAAAATGGCGGTTCTTTCTTTCTGTTCCATCTTGCCGTGTAATCGAGCAATGTATGCCTTAACAGGTCTGCGCTTTTTGCTAGCTTTGTCTATAGCATCCAATAGTCCTTCGTCGTCCTCAAGATCTTCATCGTCCACTCCACTTGACTTCCCGTCTGCTCCGGCATAAATTCGCGTAAACAATTCCGCATGGAAGTCGACCATATCTTGCGTTCCCATGAAGACAATGATCTATTGAAAAATTAGATTTCGTCATCATCTTGTCAGGAAAGCCTTATGCACATTGTTTCGATGTCAACAGATTTTGAATAAGAAGAGTTTTACGAAGTTCAGGCAGTCCCGAAGTGCTAAACGAAGGTTTTTTTTTTTCAAGCACTGAGGGCAATAGAAAAAATGCGAATCCCTTCACCTTCGAACAGACAAAAATTAACTACGAAACAAAAATCAACTTGAACATGATCGCAGACGCGGAAAAAATGTGATCGCAGAAGTGCGTCCAATCCTATTTAAAATAATTTGTGGCATTCATTCAAGGTATATATTTCTCAATCGTGATAGCTGTACAGTAAGATGGTTTTCTGTTTAAATTCTTATAGAAAGATGAATTAATTTCTTCCTTACAAGTTTCCGACCTTTTTCAAACCACTCAATAGTGATAAATGCGCGTCTGTTTTTTTTTTTTTACGGTTCACTTTACAAACTCACTTTTCCTTCGCTGCCGTTACACGTTTTGTCCAGCAGGAAAGTCAGAAGTGAAACCAGCCTTAGTTTCGGAGGAACTACAACATAATGATGCTTCAAATGAGCTGGAAGCGCAAAACCTGTGAGTTTTCCGTGGCTTTCTTCGGATACATCAGCTACATCCACATAAACTCTGTCCTTCATAGCCAAACCAGCTAAGCGCTCCACAGCTGGCGTCAAAGTGGCGGACAAGAGTATTGTTTGTCGCTCCTCAGCTTTTTGCGCGTCTAAAGCTTGCACAATCCTAGAAATACATTCGTACGAAATTTCGATTGATTTATTCTATATTATGGCAGAAATAAAATTACTGTACTGTACTTGACTTCAATTAACCCCGTTTTCAAGAAAATCGAAAAATCGTTTAAAAAAAAATGCACAACAGATAAATGAGAAAAATTCTTTTTAATACACGTCATTCGATAAACGTTTCGGAAGATTTAATTGGGAGTTTTTCGGTAGGGGTTAATATCAACATGAAGGAAGGAGAAACAAATTCCAAAACATGTGTTGGATGACTTAAATCCTAATTTTTTAGAGGACACCTTTTCGGAAAAGTCCGGAATTCGGCACAATGAAAAGGAGGAATACGATTACAGAAGAGTGAGTCTTTTGCTGTACTAGATACTCTCGAAAAAGGCACTGCTAAAATATCACAGTGAATAAAATTAAAATGGAGACACCAATCGTTCAATGAAAAAATTTTCGAGCGTTGACCTGTTCATCACAAGAAATTTTCCTCTATCTCGAGAAGAACAGACAAAAAACAACTTCGAAGAGGTAATAAACTTACTTGGAGATATCCCTCTCATAGCCCATGTCGGTGAGACGATCAGCTTCATCCAAAACCAACCAACGAACCCGATTTAAAGTGACATTCATCGTGTTTGTTACATGGTCCAGAAGTCTTCCCGGCGTCGAAACTAAAATATTGATTCCTTTCCGTATCCTCGCCTTCTCACTTTTACGCTTCTCTCCACCCGTGAAAACGCCAGGCACGATCCACGCAAACGACTAAAATAACACGCATAAAAATGTACCAATTCTTTACACAGTTTACACTTCACAGCATTACTACGAAATCATCCTAAAATGTTCACGTCAACTGAACAAGAGGGATTCATCGCAAGTAAAAAAAAAAAAAAATCCACAGAGCTCCGTCTGAGGCAGATGAAACCTGGCTATACCCGGTTTTTAGAACTCGTGCAATTAGAAAAAAAAATTGTATCCAGATAATTCGAACGAACAAAAATTAAAAGAATTTCAAGAGGGTTAAACTGGGAGAAGATACGTGGGATGATAAATTGTTGGGTAATTTTTCAGTCACAATAAGCGGAAAAACCGCTCAATTAAATTGTTCATGGCTCAACAGCTGCTAAGCGAATTCACAATTATTTCTTGGCAATCGCAGTGTCAATGAGGAACGTCTAAAAAACTGAAAACTATTGATGAACACTTGGTGTCTGTGAATCCAACAAAAGAAAAGATAGCGAAAAACTTTTAGAACAGTTTTGGCGAAATCTACGGAAGAATGTAAAGCGAATTTGAAGATCCGTAGAAACTATAAAATTCAAGTTCGATGATTTTTCAAACCCACTTTCAGATGCTCACGACAGGTTTACTTACTGGTTTCAATAATGTACATCTGTATATAGATATACTGATCGCATTCATTTCACCTCTTCGCAAAAAATCAAATGATTTAGATTCGTTTCAATCTTATCTTCGAAATAAAATTTAAAGAAAATAAAGAAGGGAAACCCTTCATGGCTACATCCAACTTATTCTACGGATTACCGAATTTCATTCGTCTAAGATGACAATTTGTAAATGACTCTCAGGACTTCAGATGAATCCCTCACAATTAAAAATGCAACACGATATCGTAAAAAGCAAAAAATGAATAAAATAAAAACTTACCCGACACAAAACTCGGAGCCATTCGTAGGTCTGCAATGCCAACTCTCGCGTGGGCACGACAACCAAGGCGTAACATCCATGGTCACGGGTTATCTTGGGTCTCACAGCTTGCAACATGGTCAGAATCGGTGTAACGTAAGTCAGAGTTTTACCAGACCCCGTTTGTGACTTCACCAAAATATCTCGGCCTTGCAAGGCAATCGGAATCGCCTTCAACTGAATTTCCGTCATGTGTTCGATATTGTAATGAGCCTTTAAACTCTGTACCAAAAACGGATGCACGCCGGATTCCGAAAAATTTGTCGTGGAGAAAACTTTCTCCGAAACCGGTACGACAGACTTGTGATTCAATTTCGGGATTTCAGGATTTTTTCCGAAAAGCGAAGATTTTTGGTGGCGAATGAGGCTTTCGCTTCCTCCGAAACCACCCGCCGAAGAACCTGCTTTCCATCGTTTAGCTTTTGGTTCACTGATATCCGGGAGGCGTGAAGGATTCTTCTTCGCTTCATCGGCATCAAAAACGCGTTTTCGCGGTGGGATTTTTTTCGTCTCGCTCTCATGGGTCACAAAATTAACTTCTATACTGTCGTGAGACATTTCAAACAAATTCTAAATAAGGACAGAAAAAATTAAATTTCATGAAAACTTCAAATCCAATAAGAATCATAAACTTGGAGAATTCGAGTAAATGAAAAGCTCGGCTTCAAAAGTGAAAAAGAAATTAGATCACGCTCGAAAAATAATGCACATGTTCACGAATCTTGAAATTCTTCCGCCTCCAAGATTTTAGGAGTGGGTAACACAGGAACGATCTTTGAAGTCAAGCAATTCCTTTCCGTCATCTTCAAAGAGATCAGTTCCAAGCAACGCTTTCCTTTTTCTCTTGCCTAGAAATGAAAAAGAAAAAAATGCAGCTACTATAGCTCACGAAGTTATCAAATTCTATTTCAAAATACAGTTACTATTGAGATATTTTGGAAACCTAGACGCTATCATCATTGCATAGTACCAGTCAATAAAAATCCTCCTGAAAATAATTTTTCAAATAATCTGAATAATTTTTCAAGTAAACTTGAACAATGGAAATTGAAGAAACTCACATGAACATAGTCCAAGAGAGACAAGGCGTTCCATTCGGCGGCTTTGTATTTCTCTTTCCGTATGAAATAAATGGCAAGAAACAAATGTGCTCTTGTGACCATACCGATTGTCCCTCGACCAGATTCATTGAAGCGCGTCAAAAAAGACACGAAGGCCTTTGCGGCAAACTCGTCCAATCCCAACTTCGCGTACATACTGGGAATTTTGAGTGAAGAAAAAAATTGAAAATGTTTGCAATGACAAAAATTAGGACTCCTTCAAAAGCTGTTACGAATCCCATCGTAATAAAATATGCAGGATTCATGCCAAGGTAGTCCAAAAGACTAGCGCGAGATAAGGGTTAAATTGAGATCCAATAAAACCATTTCTCCTATACCAAATGCAGGAATCGTCACTCATTGACTAAACGACACGTCTCAGTAGACAAGGGATTTCATCGCTCCGAATAGGTAACTTTTTCATAGCACAATAAGTTTTTAGAAACTCCAGACTCAAGATTATTTGAGAAGGATGCAAATCATTTCTAATTTTCGAAACAAAATAGCAGCGCAAAAATTCTCGTGATTTTTCTTTCCAAGAATCACGTTACCACTCGCGTTGTTTTTGTATATTTCTTCACTATTGTACTTCAATTCCTTTTTTCAACGGTACAAGGTAAAATATATTTTGTATACTCACTCCGCAAGACGGAAAAATCCTATGTTTTCTGGGTCATGCAACTTGCTCGCACGCTCATAGCAATACCGTGCATTGGACCAGCGACCCATTTCTTCATATGCTATTCCCATAGCCAAGTGCATACGTACATCATAAGGTTGGATGAGTTGTGCATTCTGATAATAGTACAACGAATACGAATGCATTTTGAGCACTTCGTAAGCTTGACCTAGCCCATACCACGCCCTGAAATCCCTTGAATGGGTTTCTGTGAAAAATAAGTTTGAGAGAATTCAAACGAGCAATTCTGAAATATTCACGTAAAAAATTAAAAATAGCATGACACCAACGAGTTGAAACAAATGGACTGCAGTAACTTATTCTGATAACTAATCCAGCTAAAGAAACTGCGTCTTCATCCGAAAGTATAAAAATCACTCACTCAAAGCATTTCGGTAACACTGAATCGCTTTCAAGGGCTCCGTGAGTTGAATGAACTCATGACCCAACAACGTCCAAGCAAACTTATGCGACGGATTTATCTTCAGTACTCGTTGAAAATGAAGGATGCTTTTTTCATGATTCCCACGCAAGCTGTTGAGGTTACCGAGAACACACTGAGTCTCAGTCTTGAACTTGGCTACTTTGGAGAACGTCTGGGCCAAACACGACAACTGGACATCACATTCCTGCAAAAAGTGACTCGAATAACTCGGGATGCCGGCAGGCGTTCTTAAAATGATACCTAATGCAATCGAATATAAGATGCAATTATGTGGCTCAAAAATCAGTGTGTATCTTATTTTCTTTGGCGTCTTAAATTGTAACGTTCAGTATACAATTTTCAGGTGAGAAGACTTATTTTCTGACCGACACTATGTTTCGAAAATAAATGGTTTGAAATCCAATTTAGAGCACTAACTTATTACCATTTTCTTTCGAGGAACGCAAGATCGTTGAGTATTATTCGAAGAAAATTAAGCTGATAACTGAAGCAAAATTAGAATCAAGAGATTTCTCTCACTTTAAAGAAATACAAGTGTGATGAAGTGCGCAGAAAAATTAATCCAATTTTTGGGAAAAACAAAAAAGGAGGAACACCTCAGAACAGTTATCGATTGCATGCGGTCAGTATGCTTTCATGTTTCTCGAAGTCTCCCAACAATTCTTGAAGCTGTATTCTTGAATCACTTCCAGATTAGAAGCAATCACGCAAAGAGAAACCATCCCTTTGCTAAATCAGGGATTAGACCAGAACAAAAAACAATATTGAGAACTGTGATACACGTCGTCTTCAACATTTCTAAACACGTTAGGAAAATTCTGCGAAGAGAGTAAATCGGTTCAGCTTCAAAAATTCTTCAGCTCATCTCATTGAGATTACATTTG
Source organism: Notodromas monacha (assembly GCA_905338405.1). Classification (NCBI taxonomy): domain Eukaryota; kingdom Metazoa; phylum Arthropoda; class Ostracoda; order Podocopida; family Cyprididae; genus Notodromas; species Notodromas monacha. The sequence goes on from CAJPEX010000447.1 coordinate 50,650, forward strand.
GGAATTCACGGAAGTAAAATCGCAAGAAAAAGTGACTCACCTGGACGTAGAGCAAATTGGAAAAAACGTCCATGTGATCGATTCGGTAAGGATCAGCATCTCGCAACCACATGAGCAACTCCACTGCGTTTTCCGCCTCACAAATATTATGGAAAACTATTCCCAGATCGCAGATCAGAGAAGGATTCCTCGCAAACCCCAGTTTACTTAAACACTCCCCCAGAGCCACGCACTCGAAATTCTTCTCCAGCAGCTTGAGCAAACGGACTTCAAAAAAGTAATACATCCAGTGCTTCGGGAGTTTCAATTGAACCAGAATATCTTTCGACGGTATCAGTTCCGCCAATTCGGCCCAGGCGTCCCAATTGAGCGGCGCCCTGCGGACGCTTTCCGCAAATGCCAATCGAGCATTGTCATCATCACCGAGTCGCTTCTTGATTTTCCCAGCCAGGTAAGGGAAATATCCGTCGAAGTCCGGAGTACTCGCAACGACCTTTTGAAATTCTTGCAAGACATCTTCGAGGGGATCTTTGGTGGAACACGTGTCCAGCACTGAAGGACAATGATCGTGCCGCTTTTTTTCAGCGGCGAGGTATTTTGAGTAGTGATGAAGGAACACGCCTTCGAGTGACGAACATTCCCGGGTCGTAAAAGCAGCACGAAGATTTTCACCGGTTTCGAGAAAACATTTTCCTTTCAGCACGGACGTAGTTTCCCGGTTTTTCGGCCTGAGGATCACAGCGGGCTTTCTGACCTTCGGATGCAGAATCCCGTGTAAAAATGGAGATGAGTCGTCAAATGTTCGCCCGCATTCCGCAAGCCTTCAAAAAAATAAATTGAATTAAATACTGAACTGTGAACATAAAATGTCATACCTGTTTCATGCCATAATTAAACTTAATGCAAATTCTGGGGAACTTTAAACACTAGCTCAAAATTCTCAGTTATTTTCCTTCTCTGCAGTAAACATCTGAAGATCTCGATATGCATTTGAAACCGTTGAATTTGCATCTTCAGGGATTTGTTTAATGATACAAACAGCAAACGATATCACTTGCCATTTCATGCTACTGATTAGCTGTCGTTTGTGGCACTGGCCAAGGCCTTCCACAATATCTTCGTAAAACGTTTCCAAAGAATGAACAATTTCGTCTTCCACGCCTTGCTCAAGCTTGAAGACATCCTTGTCCCGCTTGTGATGCACAACCCTCGGTTTTTTGGCGCTATCAAAAGTGGCGGAAATGTCTTTCTCGAGCAACAGTCGACTGCAGTATAGGTCTTCTCGAGCTGATTTCCCATGGCCAGACTGACTAAGTATGGTCGACGGTCGATCGAAAAAATGCCTCACTTCCATGGAAGAGCGTCTGGTTCTTTCAAAATGCAAGGATGAAACGCCTGGTCGTAAGTGGCTCAGTTCCATTGACTGACTTGCGCTGAAATCCCTGTCAAAATCAAACAAACCTTTTCATCATAATCTTCCCGACATTCTCGAAGAGCTTCACTTCTGCCCAATTATTGGTTTCAGTAAATCGAAAACCTCCGACAAAATAACATTAGCAAAATTGCTTGTGAGGATCTAGCGTGGAATGATTTGAACAATTTAAAAAATAGTGAAGTAGTACAAATTTTTCCACTTTTTTTTTGCAAGTACAGTATTAATTTTTGGGCTCTGGCACAACTCACCGCACCTTCACTTGCCACAGCTGTGCTTGCCGCACCAACAGTTGCCGCTGTTATCACTTGCCGCTGTCATCACTTGCTGCTGTGACAACCTGCAGCAAGCCCAACTCACTGCAGAAATAACTTGCCGCTGATACAAGTTGCCGCAATTGAATTTAATGCAGCAGCATATTTGAGAGTTCACAAAACATGAGAGGTTAACTATTCATGGAAACACCCTTCAAATATTCCATGAGTGTTCTTGAACTATGTGAACTTGACACACTTTGCAAATTCTTGGTAATTTTTCTACAAATTTAATTTTCAAATCATTTGTGTGCAAGCAGGAATAAATCCATTACAATATTACATTTAATCATGCAAAATGGTCATTATTCATGTGTGCATGGCAAGTTATTGCAGTGTGAGTTGTGTGTGCGGCAAGCCATGTGCAGCAACTTTACTTGCCTCAGTTATTCCGGCAAGTTGTAGCAGCGGCAGGTTGCCTGTGCGGCAAGAAATGACAGCGGCAATTTATTTCTGCGGCAAGTTATGACAGCAGCAAGTCATAAGGGGTGCAGCAAGTTCCAAGTGTGGCAAGTTCAAGAGCAGTGAGTTGTGTCGACACGTAATTTTTGTATTCCAATCGGGTTTGTGTGATTTTTACAGCTCTTCCATGGGCATTGATTGAGCCGGTGAAGTTTCAATGCCAAACCATCAATTAAACAAGGATTAAATTTAGTTGCAAGATTCTTTGAATTCACGTACTATCAGATATGTCCGAACGGGTCATAGGAGTCATAAAAATACTGTACTACTGTACTGTACACTCGTTTCAAAGAAATAAAATTTATGACCAACTTCATCTATCCATCATTCCAAAATGATATATACCTCTTATGTCATGTCGTAAAGCAGGAATCTCACTTACATGATTGCCAAATATCGTCGAAGTGTCACGAGAAGTCGAGATCACTACATTTCTTTAGAATACCTTCTGAAAAAAATAGCGTCTTCGCAAACGCTTAGAATTAAGATTAGAAATATTGAATTATCGGTTATACAGTTTGCGAATACAAGAGAACGAGCACGAGAGGAACAAAGAAACGCCTAACACGACTTTTATCGCCACTCTTGAACAAAATCAAAACATTCGCGGATGAGTTTAATCCCAATTATGGGTCAAGGCGTGCTCGAAGAAATAGTCCTTCGACATCAGCACCTTCTTTCCTAGATCACAAACCCTGTGCTGCGGCGAGCCCAAGGCACTGTCCTCCAACGGCTTCAACATGGCTTCTACTTCATCAAAAATCTCCTCGGCAGCCCGACACGCTATAGCAATTTCAACACTTGATTGCTTAAGACCGATGCAATGAGATCGCGACGCTCTCGCAAGACCACAAGTCGCAGCGTACAACTGGATAGAAATATCAGAGAAAGTCTTGAGCACGACTTGACGCGCTCCTATCGAGGTCCCACTGTCAACGAGTGCCATTTCTGCGCATATCGGGAATCGTAAAATGAGACGCTCCAAGCTATTCGCGTGAGGCGTGAAAACTGGATGAAGATGGCCATGTAGGTGATACTTGAGACGATTAGATCGGCGTTTACCAATTACGGGCAGCACGTCGAGTAATCTAATGGCGCTTTTCTTGAAGACAACGTGGGGATTGTCGTAGGGATTGCGCTGGATGGACACCATCATCTGCATTTCTTTGGCAGCATTTTCTATGCCTACCAGTAAGAAAGAATTTATAAAATACCTGTATGTATAAATATCTACGTAAGCGTCGAAATCCAAGGTATTCTAGGATAATCGCAATATAAATCAGGAGTCGAAAATTAAATTATGAAACCTTGAGAATACCATGATCCAGAAGTGATGCGGGAATTCTTTTAGAATTTTCCGAAAGATATTTTTATGCCTGACATGAACAGTTTTCCGAGTATATTTTTGAGACCTAAAAAATTTTTGAATTAAATTTTCCAGAAAATTCCTACCGTAGATTAAGTTTCAAGAGAAATCTACTGATCATGAGATTATTTCAATAATCTTTGCGAGGAGACCACGTCCTCCGGAACAGTAACTTTGAGATCATAGTATAGCAACAACAAAAAACTACTCACTTCTCAGGGCCAAAAAAATTCTCAGAATGTCATTCGATGTGCCAACCACCGATGCGGAAAATGCGGAAGATATATAACTGCTTTCTTCCTGAAAGAAACACCGCGATCCCATCTGCCGCGTTGCTTCAACAGCTACATCAAATAGAGCTTCGGACGCAAATATCTGCAAATATGCGAGGAGGCTTACCAACTTTTAGAGCGATGATAATTCAAAGGCCTTAAGGACATTAATATGAAACCGGATATTTCAGCTCTCACTTACAAAATTGGAGCACTGATCATAACATTTACGACAATAAATAACACTTTTTAACTTACCTTCGTCGCGACAGATTCCGACATGAAGTCGTCGTATTCTCCCGAGTCTATCATTCCACTGGTGGCATAAAGCATGCTTTCACTCAACAATGTCTTCATGGAAATCCTTCCTATTCGTTCTCGGACTAAATCGTGCTTCACGTATGGCTCAAGCATTGACACACGAGGAACACAGTGGTCTACAACGTCTTTCAAAATCTTCTTCATCTGACCTGTAACGCAAAAACAAAATTTCAGATTCATTCTTCCGTCATTTTAACACTCCTCGAAGCGTTTTTTATTTTTGGTTTACGATGAAAAAACGAGATTAGGAAAAATCAACGAAAATGAATTACAGATAATTAAATTATTACTGTACTGCGGTATTAAAATGCTCCCGGAATTCCACGTATAACAGCAGAAGTATAAAAAATCCAATCTTGTACCTTTTGTTGGAACAAACATCATCATCCAATTCATCCTACTTGAAAACTAGAGAACTCCGAACAACCTTCGACGTATCAACTTCACCAGACTCAACCTCACACAACTCTTTACTAAAAAAGTTGAAGAAAAAAAAAACTCACTTCATGAGTAATACGACGTTAGGGTTTAGAACAAAAATTTGATTCCTCAAGTATTACAAGAAAAAAAAAAGCGTACCAACGCATAAAGCGGCGATCAAATACTGTGTTTCCGCCAGCGAGATAGTGGCGTGCTCAAACGCTCGATTTTTCTCTCCCAAAATTTGATCGGACGACACCCTAACATTCTGAAATGTTACTGAACCAACAGCTGCTCCTGAAAGTCCTTCACTTTTCGACGGAGTAACAGTGATCCCGGGCGTGTTCCTCGGAACACAGAAGGCAGTGGTTTCCCAAATTTTGTTGTACAGATGATCTTCACTCTGAATATAACAGAAAAGGTAAGAAAAATTATCCTGACGAAATAAAAATGTATAACACAGTACTTCCGTATACCGAACAGCGGATGTCGATATTAGTTATCCCTCAACAACAAGCCTTTTTTTATATTCCTTGCAGATGTCGCCTCAAATAATGAACCAAACCATAAAGCAACGAAATAATTCTAGACAGGGTAATGTAGCTTTCATTCAACGAACCTGGTAAGGTAATTTCAATATCAACGCTAACCAAGTAAGAGTTGACAAAATTTAACACTATTACGGCAACACATTTGAAGTAGCAAAGAAATAGATTTTGGAATGACGGACTTTGGAACGAAAATAGCAAAAAATTGACTGCAATCGTAGCCAGACTAAAACATTTGGACATTTTACACGGCTCGAAATTCGTCGAACAACATAAATGATTGACACAACTCTCAGGTCGCGAAGTCGAAAAACTTCATAGAACTGCACCTGTGAAGTAATCTTTCACAATGCAGTACAGTACTGTACTTTCCAGCTATAATTGAACACCAACCTCAGTTTTCGCGAAAACGATGAAAAAGTCTGCGTCGGTAGCATTGAAAACTATTGGCTTCTCGCCATTGATGATGAAATCTTCCTCTGAATCATTCTGAATGGCTTTCGTCTGGAAAACTCTCGCATCAAAGCCACTCGAAAGTTCTCCGAAACACCAAGCCCCAATTTTCTCTCCTTTCGCCATTGCAGGAAGATATTCCCTCTTCTGTGCATCAGTGCCGAACTTCAAAATGGTCTTATAAAAGGCAAGGAAAAGTCCTTTGAATCAAATTTCTAATCATTCCATCAGTTCTATGAATGAATCGTGAATTCAACAAAAAATTGAAACGGACAGATACAGTACAAGAAATCTGTAGAAAAATTGCGGTACTCACGTTTACAACCCAACCACAATGCGCGATGAATCTATAACCCAAAATGGGATGTTCGCCGACAGCCTCCAATAGTCGGCAAACTTCCATAGCACTACATTCAAGTCCACCGAACTCTTTCGGTATGGTCATACCAAAGAGTCCCAGTCGCTTGAATTCATTCATAACGCCGGAGTCGTTACCATTTCCGAGGTTTTTCGCACTTTCTGCACAAAGCATTCAAACTGGATAAGTAAACTATGAACTTCGTTTAGCATTGTAGGAAATAATTTATGACAGGCGGTCAAGAAAACAGTACTTTCTCAATTGAATTTTGGAATTTAGCAGAAATACTGTACAGTGACCATTAAACTAGTAAAAAACTCTTCTTTTCGTACGCATAAGCGTTAATCCGGAGAACTCAATCTTAAATTCGTGACCAAAAGCAGACTTTCGTTTTCATTAACTCAACGCAACACTGTTGAAATTCGCGAAGGGTCCTCACCAGTTCTAAGCAGGTCACGTATCGGGGGAAGAAATGTTTCATTCAAAAACTTGAGCTTCGCTTTGCTAAGCTCTGGATAACCCAGGAAATCCGGATCGATTCGCCCCATCATCAAATTTTTCACGATAGGCTCCCGTAGAGGCAATTGTGCAGCTTCCGACATCGCCTTCGGCTTCTCCTTGTCCACTTCTTTCGCTTCCGGCTGACCAGGATGACGAAGAGAAGAGCACACAGACACTGCCCTCGCACCGATTTTCACAGCGCCTTTCCGGAAAAGCGAGTTTCGAAAAATGCACGTGTGCAAAGCCATTTCGTTCGAAACTTATGCCCTTGCAAGCAAAGACAATTTAAATCGTACATCATTAAGACAGGTCATAAAAACATGAACTAAGGCACGGCGACGGAATTTCTTACAGAAAATATAAATTTGGATACTGCATAAGGCGCGCATGCTTCAAATGCATCAGCAACGTGAAGGGTATCACTTGACCTTATCAAACGTACGAGTGTAAAACCATTAAAATAATGAATGAAATTTTAAAATACAGCAGACAGTACTGTAGAGACCGTTAAACATTTGAAATATCGTATTTCTCGCCGGTTTCCTGAAGAAGAATTAAATGAAGCACACTAGTCTTAAAAAAAAGCATAATGTAGCGATTATTCTCAGCAAAATGCCTTGAAATAAAATGTATACTTACTAAACGAAACAAAGCGGCGTGACGCCTTGAACTATAGTAGCAAATGGAGCTATTGTTCATTAAACCACAGAACAAGCAATTATACGAACTAATGTACAACAAAATCGGGCTAATTTTAAGTTATCGAATGTCGAACATGAATTCAAAAAGCAGACGACGACACTTCCATTTCACGCATTATTTATTCATCGTGAGCAAACAAATACAAGCGATGAGCGTCGCATGGGCCCACCGCCGACGTCATCTAACGGAGGAACTTGTCCCACGAACGGTATCCACCGAAGTTTCGACATCACTGCCGACGGAGTCACGCTGAGATCGCGTCCGCCGTCGCCGACGCCGCGAAGGCGACGACGTAGGGCTCGACTCCGAGTTCCGGGTTACTTCGTCACTCTTCAACAACCGCATCAGCTGATGAAACTTGGCATCCCATAACAATGCCTGTCTTTCGGCAACATCAGCGTACCTGAATATCAAGCATAAAATCATTTTACTCATCGCAAGAAATTTTAAGAAGTTAAACGCAACTTATTCTCGTAGCTTAGTCGACAAGAACGCACTAATGTCATGTTCAATACAATGGGACAGATCCGCAGCAAAACAGTGAAAAGAACTTAATCCTCGTTTATTAAAAAGTACAGTACAATAGGTTCTCAAAAACAGAGCAATTGAATACCTTTCCTAATACCGACCACTTTTCAATCGTTACCGAAGCAAAATAAAATCATTCTCGAAGCGTCACGTCACTCAAAAGTAACCTCATGTTAGAATTAAAACTGAAACTGAGCATCTTCCCGTTTATTCAAAAAGGTTTAATTAAAATATATTTGCCATCATTTAAAAATAATTCTTGACTCCGTATTTCATGAAGACGGAACAAAATACTGTATTGAACAGTATTGTAAATTGATTTCCATGACTACTCCCCAAACAGAATTTCTGAATTACAATATATTCTCAAAAAATTAAATAAAAAAAAGTCATCTTTAAATTTAAATAATCGCGCTTACCTGGAAATAAAATCGGTGTCTGTGGGAAAGGCGAATTCATAAGAGCCCGGCCGATCGCCAACCGGCTTAGAGACCTCCTTGAAGAGCGCAGTCAAGTTCGACAATGGCAGTCGTAACACAGCTTTGAGTTTTTCCTTGTCCACAACACGATTTTTGTGGAAATTGAACAGAATGTAATCGCGGGCACGGGCAAGAATATCTACAGGAACAGCACCCGCGGGCTGCTTCGCGTCCACGGAATTTTTGTACAACTGATCCGATCGAACCACCCAGCACCCTTGCACAAGGTAACAACAAGCCATCAGCCCGCGCATGATCTCGTTTTCCGGCTCCAGTTTCATCAGCTCACAAGCTTCCGAGTACCGAATAATTTTTGCTGCAATGTATGAGCAAACAGTACTTAAATTCGGCTATTTAATACACAGCTCTATTTTTTATACAAGCGTAAATAATGAAAAACGAGGAATTTGTATTAGAATTTTACCAAGAAAACGAGAGTAGAAGTGGCTTTTGTTCTTAGAATTCATATAACCCGTATTCCAATACGCAATTCTATCAAAGAATTTAAAATTGATAAACCAATGCTGCATGACTCGGACATCCCGATCGCAAGCGTATAACCGCTATTTCTGACTTCGATCTCCAAGGGTGAAGAAAACTTATGCATCGTTATTCAGACTCGAAAAAATAATACATTTCAGGTCACATTCATGTAATGGCAAAGAAAATCATGACATCGAGAAAGTTGGTCCTTGGCGAGTAAAAAAATTCTTGATTTCTCGTTATTCCTGGACGGAATGATTAAATAAGCCTATATTTCAATTCAAGAGACCAACAGAAACTAAAATAATATAGTTCAAAAATCAACACAAAATCATGAATTTCTCATTATAACGGTGCAAACGTCTAGATACTCTCTAGAACCTGGAAAAGGAAGTTGATTCTTCAGCAAAGTTCAAGGCAGATGTCCGTCGCAAATCTTTTTTTTTTCATTTTTCCATCTTTACTTTTACAAAATAACAGAATTTCCCTTACATGCGGTATCTCACTCTAATGTTGAAATTTTCGTGGGTATAGTAGCAAGGGAATCGTCTTTGCGCTCGAATTCAGGTTTCACAGCTTTGGTAAAGAATCTCTAATAATCCACACTGCGAAAAAAAAGCAAGAAATTTCGGATACCCACCTCGGCACGCAACGACAGCTATCCTCTCGGACAACGGCCTCAACTTGAGTTGTTGTGACGAGAGCTGAGGCACAGTGACACCACTTTTACCGCTTTTTTCACTTTTCACATTCACCGCATTCAAAACCGGAAAGAGTCCATCAAGCAACTCATCTTCCGCACACTTCACTCGCACATTGATCACAGGTGGCAGGGCTCCCTTTATGTCCTCCACTTCCATCGCGTTTTCCACAGGATCGAACAATTGTGCTCTCAACCCGCTCCGCAAGGAATTAGCCTCATCCGATTTCCGTCCATTGTAGTCGAGCTGCATCCAAGGCTCGTTCTCGCTAACCCGATGAAGATGAGCGAATGAACGTTCCTCAGCCTTCTTTGCTCTTTCAGTTTGATGGCGAGCGAACTTGACACTAACCAGCTCCCCTTCGGGTTCGGCTACTTCTGAGTCAGGGTCCAGCTTTTCGGAAAGGTTCATGTGGGCGAATGACGGACGCATTTGAAAGAAGCCGTCGATCGGGGTGAAATGCAAGGCACCGTCTTTGAAGATTCCCAGAGAATACCGTTTGTAATCCTTGCTACCAAGAGTTCCTTCCACGGAACACTCAGTCATCATCGTTCTGTGAAACAAACAGACAGTATATGGTAATTCACAAATCAAGAGTAAATTTCTGTTTTACACCTGCGTCCAAATTTTTAAACTTGTCGCCAAAATACAGAAACCAAACCAACCTGACCGAATTTAACTTCGACCTTTTCAGAATTCAAGACCTGAATAACCAGTTTCCCGAACGAAATATTTAAAAGTATACAATATAAGATGCACTCATTCAGGCAACTCAGACTTACAAAGAGGTAATAACACGAACTCCGAACATTAGGGGGTACAAGGAAAATAAACCATTCCGCTTCAATTCAACCTATATGCTTTTTCTCTCAGCAATATTTGTAGTAAAATACGGCGGATAAAAGAAGCACGGATTACTTTGTTGTTCACACACAAAAATAAAATAATGAACAACAAAAGCTCAATTTTCAAAAAAATATTTTCCGGCATTGTTCAACACCACAGGAGGTCACGAACGAAATTTTAAAATAGACGCTGGATTAAACTGAACGAAAGAATAAAACAAAGAAGTCAAGCTCTAAAAATGAGAAAGGATAAATCTCCCTGATGCATGTACAAAAAGTTCTGGTCCAGATGCGTGACAAAACATGCGTAGTTTCTCCCAACCAAAACTTGCCAGGTTGGTTTGAACAGTCTGTCACACTCCTTCTTAATGTATCCAGCAATATCCATTTCCTGATTTCAAATCAATTACAAATGTGATTACTGCATCAATAGTCGATACTATTCAATTTCAAGAAGAATGTACATTTCATGTAAGTAATGAACATTGAAAAAATATCGACGCATCACCTGCAGATATTTTTGAACCCCTTCATTAATTAGCTCCAAAACCTGATACAACATGGGGTCTTCCATGTCCGTGTTACGGATGACCGGCAATTTATCCTGTGCAGACATCTTGAGAAGTAATTTAAGAGACCAATGACGACTAAATCTCACGAGAGCATGAAGCGCGAATAGCCCTTCAAGCGACTTCTCGTTGCATCGAGTTCAAGTTCCATGGAAGGGAAAGCCATTGAAAGCATGAACATATTTTATCTACATAAAAATCTTCTGCAGCTTAAATAAGACATCTGTTTCACACTACTGCGATTATTCCTTTTATTACATGTAAGTTGGTTAAGGTACTTATGCACATATTTCTTCGAAATACTGAAGCTCAAACATTTTTAAAATTTTTCAGCAAGAGACATCCTCAACAACGTTTTACAAAAGCGGAAAATTTCAGCAACTCAACAGCAGCTATTTCAAAAGCGTTTTTTTATTTACAAGAAAAACGCTTGATTTGCAATACATGAGCGGAATGCGCAAAGAATCGGAATATTCACGGATCCTTCCCCTCAGAGAATCCCTTCGATCTTCATCAAATGGTTTGAAGCGACTTATGATTTAAAAAGGAGACCACATGATTTAATAAAAAGCAATTCAAGAAAAAACTACTCATGTGAAAAATAAATGCTATCTTACCCAGATTCTTCTTCGTCCGGGTTTCCTTCTCGAGGCACAAGCTGCTCGGCACGACGAATATCAAACGTTGCTGCCCTTGTATCTAAGGCAACTTTCAAGGCAAGCTTCTGCTGACTCGGTTTGTATTTCACATCGACAACTGGCTCTTCATCTCTATTTTCCGTAGCTGGTTTAACAGGATACTGCAAAACATACACATTCCCCAGCATGTTGGTGCTCCTGTAGCACGGGATCTGACGATCGGGAAAAATTATAATTTTACAATTCCCATTACACTTGAATCAAACACGGAAATCGATCAAGCTAAAAACTATGCAAATCTCACGTCAAGAACAACAGGATCATCGTCGGGAGCTCCTCCCGTTTCGCGGAGCATGCTTCCTCACTTCACTCACTTTTTTACTCACACCATTTCTGCAAGAATGACGTGAACTTGAAAAATGCGATAATAATGAAAAATAATAATAAAATGCGAATTATTTCTTTATTCTTAAAAATTTACAAAACGATTAAAAGTTTCAATGTAAAATGTCAGCTACACATACGGCGCAGGATCCAATATGGCGAATTCAGCAATACATGCGATGAGCCAAGACACCGGCAACGCCTTCAATTCGGCCATGTTGTAGTGGATGCTTGGAGACTTGCTCTAAATGGAAGATACGTTCATATTTTGATTAAACCTGAAGTACGGTGCGTGTTTTACAAGGAAAATATGCGAATTAATGCAATTGTTATAAGGGATACAATTTCAATGATTCTCAATCTGAAAATTTAAAATTGTATTCGCAATTTTTTCACATGCATTTCGATCAGAAAAAGAAATCCAGTGAACCAAAAACACTCCAGGAGGAAAACGGGGATTTCTCGTGTCTCGGATTTAGACGCAATACGATAATTTAATATTTCATTTTTTTTATTTTATAGGTAATTTTTCATATCAGATTACTGAACAGAAATGTGCTTACCATGCCTCATACTTCCAGAATGCCTCTTTTATGAAAGTTCACGGGTGCAAATCAAGAATCGCGCTATTCAAATTGAAAGCTTGGCAATGGGATTGGGGGACTTGGAACATTCCAAAAGCAAGTGCAATACCTCGTAGACGTAAGTCAACGAAATATTTCGGAAGTTCCTCAACCGTTCTTATTCGTTTCGTAAGAAGAAGCGAAGTAACTTACTGGTGGATATATGATGAGATGAGTTGTACTCGCAAGATGAGTACGAGCAGCATGAAACGGACGCTTAGAATCCATCGTTAATTTTCCGGGACTCGGCTCGCGGTGTAAGATTGTAGCTCCACCACACGTCAATATTTTGGTCAGGTCATCCTTGGTTAAACCGAAACAATCGTCGGGCTCGAACCGCTTCCCGCTCAGAACGAAAATACAGAAACCATCGAACAAAGGGGGAAGCATTTTCAGACTGTTTTCTTGCGCTTTTCGAATCCCATCGTTGGAGGGAAGTCCTTCAACGACGTTGACCATAAACGCTTGGATACGACCCGGGTTCAAAATATCTTCCGAAGATGCGCCTCGGATCCAGCCAATGTCGATAATTGGTCGACCTATGACGACAGCCTTCATAACATTGCAGGTAGGCTTCACTGATCGCTGATCATCCGCTTGGCTACATCGTGTAATCAACATGGTGGTTTCACGACTGTTGACGGAAAAACTGAACTTGAATACTCGCTCAGTGTTGTAAAAAAAGGCAATGCATCATAACCAAAAGTTACAGTGTGGCTTTCCGACAGAATTTAAAAATAATGAAGGACTCTCGAGAAACTTCGCCGTGGTTACCGCGCTGTGAGCTGTCAGATTTTTCAAGTAATTTACAGGTATACATCACGTTAGAAAAGTGTGATCCGTTCACTTTCTTGATCAATAACTTTACAGCAGAAACGGATTCAAGATACTATTGACACGACCGACATCGTTTAACATTAATCAAGCGTACATGTTTATTTAAAATGAAAAAAAAAACGTGAAAAACATCTTCTGAATAATAAAATATGTAACATGCTTTTACTTAAACTCGAAGGAAAAGATTTAATTGGCGAAACTTACGTAACATCTGCCTGCGGTCTCTTCCATCGATAGTCACGAACAACTTTCAAAAGTATTTTCGAATGACAGCCATCTAGCTCGTATGCAATGACTGGATCTTCAGGTAAGACACAAATTTTCTTTTCAGCAGAAGCTGTCAAATCTTCCTTTGATGCATGCCTTAGTTGCATGAGGGCGAGGAGTGCGTCGTCAGACCCGCATAAATCTCTGCGAAAAAAAAAATCCTCAATAAAGCTTCAACGGAAACCAACGTTAAATAAATAGAATAACCTCACAGTGCACTTATGCCAGAACTATTTCTCAGATTCGGATCAGCTCCATGCTTAACCAGAAGTTCGATGATGTCCTTCCTACAACCAATAACTGCTTCATGCAGGGGGGTTTCGTTATAGTCGCCACCGGGAATGACAATCGCGCCATTTTCAAGCAAAAGCTTGGTGATTTCTGTGAAACCATGGTTGCAGGCTTCATGCTAGGACATTAACAAAAGCAAGATTTTCAACAGTTTGAAATTTCAAAAAATAAAGAAAAATTCACCAACGGAGTCCAATTCGCATTATCTTGAACATTCGGAGATGCACCGGAAGCCAACAAATCTTTGACAGCTGCAATATCCCCCTAAAAATATTAAATGCTTGCCTTTCACGGTTCTCAAAACGAGAAGATTCGTAATTTTACCTTTATGACTGCGACGTGCAATCGTGTTTCACCCTTAATATTTCTTTTCTCAACGTCTCTCTGGGGAGTTGAAGACGCCGAATTCCGACATGGAGTCGCAGATTTACGGGACGACAAATTCTTAGTTTGCTTTGGTTTCAGGGGGAAGGCTTCACTTGTTCCAACTAACGGAACTTGTTTACTTTTCGGAGTACTGTTATTCACCAATTTCTTCTCGGATTCATACCTGCGAACGTAAAAATAGTTTCAACAGGAGGAAGTTTTCATGCGAATGAAAACGCACATAAAAACCAATTCCCGGAAGCTCTCCGTCACCGCTTCAGCGCATTTCAAGAATTCCTGGAATTTGTCATCTCCCTGGTCACTTCTCTCAACAGGAACGTGACAGACAGGACAAGTTGTCAGCAATTTCTTTTCCCCCATTTGCGAAAAGTGAAACCCATGAGGGAAAAACCCTTCACGACAAGACGCACAGATGGCATGCGGACAGTTGCGTCCCATTAAGGTTGGCACTACCTCACCGAAGTGCTTATGGCTTTCGAAAGAATACGAGAAATAAGTACACAAAACTGACTATCGGTGGAATCGCACCAGGAATTTCTCATACGAGAGTGTAGGACTCACCAATAAGCACATTGGAGAAGATCAGCGAGGCTCTTCAGTGTACTCAACTGTTCTTCTGGAGGATGAATAGCGGACATCGTTACCATCAACTTGTTCCAAAAAGCTAGAAATCGGTTGACGGCACTTCGTCTTCGCACTAGAAACGCCTTCGACAGAAAGACATTCTACATGTAAAAATTCCGTAATCCACAGCGTCCTCTTAAGTAATAGGCTTTACTCATAGACCGCTCTCTATCTCACAGTGAATAACTCAGCACTCACACTTCACAGACATGCATCCCAATTTCTTATGTTTACGAACACGCGGCAAATAGTTCGGTCACTTACCGCCTTGCACGCTTAGCATGTGAATACCACAGATCAATTTGCAAGTATCACAGAGTTTGCCGTTAGCTGCAGAAGTTCGAGTTTTTCTCTAGATTTGACTATGTTAAGTGCAGAGGATTATTAAACGCTTGGAGTATGATTCAGAATCATACAACGGAAATATGTAGGAAATGATCTTAACTTCTATTCCGCGACTTTTTTCATACACAGTACAATACTTAGTAATGACGTCTTTCAAGTATCAAAGTTGAGGTTCCAGGAGAAATACACTACTTGTGACAAATATTGTGTGTGAAGGGATGGTATATTGGTATGCTTCATAATTGGGCATACAATTTTAAAAGTTCAGTTGAACGTTAGCCTTCTTTCTTGTTGCATTTAAAAATACAAAACATTTTATAATTGAAAAATAATTTAGTTTGGGCCAAATTCAACTCAAAATTTTGATTCTGATGTGTTTTGATTTCAAAACTTAGCTGCCATTTCTAGTCACTTAGAACAAGATGAAAATCATTCTCAGGGATAGGTTTTTATCAACATTTTAGCAAAAGAAAACCAGGCAATGTACTTAACCTAGTCGTCTACTCTGGAGGGTATCTTACTCAAGGACAGGTGGTACTCCAGCAAATACTATACTGTATCATTGTACAGTATGAACATTTTAATTTTGTCATTTATCAGAAATAATTGCAGGCTTTGTTTAAATATGTTCCAACGTATCATTTACCTTAAAGGATCCACAGATTTTCCAGCGTTCTCAGTTTCAGCACTAAAAATTCTGTTGAAATTTCGGATGCGTATCTTCAGGAGAAATTCAAATTTCCTTCGAGATAAATTTCTGTACAGTATTCAGTTTTTTTTTTAATATGACTCGGTCTAACGAGATCACGACACTTGGATCATATCATTTGAACGCAACATTCTTAACAGCAACCTTCAAGAACGAAGAGATGCGAATCCCGGAAAAATTACCTCGCTTCTATAATCGTATAGCACTCACAATATGAATTGGTTGACAACGGGTTTACGTTTCATACTTGGGATCCATAATGGCATTTGAAACAGTAATTGCGCTCGAAAATTGAAATGACACCTCTTTTTTTCAACAGCTGCAGCACAGCATCATTTCTTCTTTTTCTTTTTTTCGTCTACTACATTGGGAAAATCGTACAATCACGTTTGAAAAACCCCCACTCTGGCTCGGAAAACCGCATCCTTTGCCAAGCAGGATGCTCAAAAACACGTTTAAGGCGACATACAAACAAAAAGTTTAAAAATTTTTTTGATCTTCCAATAACATCACCGGAACGCAAAAATATCTTTCTAAAAGGGGCCTACAGCAGGCAAACAAGGGCAGCATTGACAAGGGCAGTGACGAATGACCAGAACAACACCAAAAACAAAAGCAGAAAAAAAAACAAAAAATAAAGATCCAAAGCAACTGCGAGGAAGTCTGCCACGGAGCTTTGCTTAGGAATACAGACACACATCTTGCCCACCTACAACCCGTATTCCATTTCTGCATAATCCTGACACAGGCATTTGACTGTCAGACTCCATCACGCTTAAAAAAGATTTGTCTTCCCTGCTCAACCAAAACAGAAACTGGACACGTATATTCTTCAAAGCCCCCTGAACAATACAGAAACGCTGGCCAATATCGAAGAGTAGCAGTTATTCGTAACAGCGTTCTTCCCAAAATTGCCTTTAAATTCGCCTATCAAACCCATCACTCACAACAGGAAGAAAAAAGGAAAAAAAGTTAAAATATACCGAACCAAGCATTCCGATTTTTTTCTTTTCTCCTGAGACAACAACCCTGGATTTTCTCGACCTGACCTGAGAGAGTTGGGGTAAATCTGTGCCTATACATGCTGAAGTTCATTGTCAATCATGCTTCTTCACAACACCAAAGCCTGAGTTTCACGTGTATTGGAATGATTATACATACTGTACGTAGTTATCTCCCAGTTCCCTAAAATCAGAGCGTTCAACACGTTATGCAAGCGGTTGGATATTTTAGCGCAATTAAATTATTCCCTCAGCAAAGAAAAAAAAAAATCCGACAGAAACAAAGAATTTGCTAGCAGTGCAAAACACAGCCGGATTTATCACCTGCCGTCTCCTCGGCACTTCCAGCTATGCTCGCACAAACAAGAAACAAATTGCAACAGGCGTTCTGCACACAGTTCCGTTAAATTATATTCCTCCTCATATCTTGATTTTTTGAAACACTTCGACTACGTACACAAGTTTTTTTCTCCCCGTACATAAGTTCGAGAGGTTGTTGATATTTCTTCAGCAACATGCCAATCCAAAATATTCCTCGACCCGGTCACTAAAAATTACGAGCTTTCTTGATTTTTCTTTTGAGGAACTGAGAACACAAAACGGGAATATAACATTAGCATGCGTCACAGAGTTCTCAACCAGCAACAAAACAATAATATCTGAAACACGACCCGTATTTTTCCCACCCGTCTTTCAGGACTGCGAGTCACTCACCCATAACGACCCATACTCAATTATCAATCTTCAGCGACAACCACGTAGGACAACAGACTCGGAGTAACTTCGTGAACAGATCATATACCTTATTCCAACAGTAGCGCGTCGGAAACATATACCCGCGGGTCTCTTTTTTCCCCTCAGTGGGGAACTGCTTCAGACACCTTTTTAATCCATAGAACCACCGGCAACCAATCCGAACATCACGTTTTCAAGTCCCAGAACGCAAATCAGCCGCTCGATACCTTTCAAATCCCATCTCAACACAGAAAAAAAAGTGAACAAAAACAAAACAAAAATCAGGGGATTTCTAAAATTACATAAACACAACACACCGGATTTCAATTCATTTTCAACGTACACGCGGAACTCAAGGTGCCGGGAGTTCTGAGGCTTTCCTGTGCAGCTCCTTCCTCCTGCATGGCCAAATCAGACTCCGTTGTAACCGATCGCCTAGAGGTAGTTGCTACAAAAAAACACCTGCCATTGTCCAGTGGCACCCTAGTTTTCCCCTTCTTAAAATCGTCCAGAGGTAGGTACAAAATTCAACGATTGGCCACGTTCGGGCCACCCGCAAAACACGTCAAGACACAAAGCAGCGTTGAGCAGAAAAAATTCTCCCTGAGAATTAGAGGCAGCTGCAACAAAGAGCCCTTCAGGCGGGCAGCGATTCATGCAAGGCACGCAAACAGGAAGATATGGCAGAGTGAGCGCAAGATCCCGCTAGGCAAAATAATATGGGCATCCGTTCTTTATCGACAAACACGTTCCCATTACAATACCCTCCCCAAAATCGAGATAATTTGTGAACAGAATTTTTTTTTTTTTCAATTGGCAGTACGAAGAGAAAACGCGTTTGTTGCTGTTTAAGACCTATTATGCGAAAAACCCATCCGGACATCACCGGCGACGCCCTTTCGAAATTGAAGCAAAATCTACGAGTTTCCCCGAAAATCGGTTCGTCATATGCAGAACAAGTTTTGGACGATTTTCGGGTACCTCCTGAATATTAGTCTTAGCAAAGGTTACGTCCATAATTTTGAGAAAACCGTTCAACTCGACTTGTTCTCGAGAAAATAGGATATTGAGATTCATATTTAGCCTTCTTCGATTAAATCGATCGATTTCTTTACACATTTTCTTTTGAACGTGGCCGCAATTGTCAGAATTTCAAGTTAAATCAGAACTGTTGTGCACGTAAAAAACGGACGCCGCATTATTTCATTGCACGAGATACGAACTTCGGAGCATGAAAAAACTGTTTAAAAAACATAAGCCTTCTTCCCACATCACGCAGATGGCGGTGATAAATTGGAAGGAGACCTGGCAGGAAACGGTGGTGTCACGCGCAACGGCGGCGATGAAGGCGTAGCTGCACTCGTAGATGCCTGTACGCCGAGAACCGCGTTTGGATGTCGGTTACGCAAGTGCATCTTGAGGTTTTCCGATCGTGAAAAGGCTCGGCCACACACTCGACATTGATAAGGCTTTTCGCCCGTGTGAGTTCGCAAGTGTTTCTTGAAGTTGGATGCGTCCCTGATCTGCTTTCCACAAAATACGCAATGATGGTAGCCTTCGCCATCCTTACTGCGGTCGCGCAAAAATCTGTACATCACGTCGAACTGCAATCATAGAGAAATAAAATACGTTTCTTGAGCACATGAAAACATGAAATAAATATAAATTATTGAAATGTTGGCTTCTCTTGCGAAAATCTCATTCAATAGCTCTTGTACACACTCTATATTTTGAACATCCAACAGGTGTCGCTTCGATTTTAAGCCAGATCTAACCTAACCTGAAAACTGACCATATCAACGTGGTAGCTCACGAAGATTAGGACCAATTTCCGAAAAACTTAGAGAACGCAAAAGATAAGATTAAAATTATAATTGGATTGAAATTAAATTTAAATCAACTTGCTCTCGAACGATACTGTATATTTATCAATATACAGTATATACACGTACCATGGCTAATACAGTATGGTCAGTAAAAAATCCAGCAGAAAAAGTTGCCACATGAAAATGTCACTCGAACTGCTATGCCTGAAAAACTATAAATGAAGGGGAGCTGCTTTCGCATTTGTTCAAAAATTAAAACTTATTTAGCGCGAATTTTGTGAAGCAAGTGGTACATTCACACAGTCAGGGAAGTATGTAGTCAGGATTTTCCTTAAAAATCGCCAGAAGGAATTCAATACGGAGAGCAAAGGTGCATAGAAAAAATTATGAGGCAAGGTTTTGCAAACAGCGATACCGAAGGCAATCCTTCCTCACTAAACTAAACAAATAAAAGAAGTGAAGCAAATCTAGGGTGAATGTCAATATAAAATATCAATACGAAAAGAGTCATGTATGAAAAAAAAGGGGCACATTTCATCGTCTAACCATCACTACCGACCTGGCATGATGTAACTTTGCCTCATCTAGGTTGAATCCCGTTAAAAGTCTACCCTCGCATACGCCTGAGTCATTGAAAAATTAGAATTTTACGAAGAAATAATATGGACAGGGGAATAAATCAACGAAGGGAAAGAAAATCGCTCTTCGGACGATCAATTTGGTAACTCACGCTAACATTCTGCGTGAATTGTTGCCTCAACTGATCAGCATAAAGTCTATTCGTCGGCGAAAATAACGTGTGAGGTGGTCCACAAACGCCTTCCGGAGGCGGCCAAACTGCATCTTGCGGCAACATGAACGGTGGAGATGACGTTGACGGAACGCCTACAGGACCGTTCAACTGTTGAAATGCGATTAGACATTAATACGTGAAGGAAACTCTTCCGAGTTTGTCACAAATGAATGATCATGATTGGGTTTCCTAGTAAAATACTACACACGCCGAGAAAACGATCAGAACATTCAGACGGTAATTCAATTACGTCCTCACGCACCCGGGAACTTTCTAAGCAGAATGGAATAATCCAAAATCGTTGACTAACCTGCGTACTAGGCCCATCAGTGACAGACTGAGGAAAAACTGGAGAGGTTTCCGTCATCGGAGAACAAGGACTACCGGGCTCTTGCTGTCGATCTTTCTCAATCGTAAGATTTTGCGGAGAGTCTTGGGCGTAAGTTGTACGTTCTGCTTTTACAGCGCTTGATATAGAATCCGGTAAAGTGTTGTCGCCTGAGTCGGTCGAATGTGCAGTAGGTGAAACAGCACCACCATTACCACCCGATACTTCAACAGCTGTCGAGGATGAAACATTCAATTTGATGTCACTCGCCGCCCCAGGATCAACAGGGTCTCCGTTGCTCAAACTTGATGCTGTTGACGATTGATTGACCGGTGACGACGAAGATGATGATGCAGAGTTACGTCTTTTTGCATGAGGTTGCCCCGGTAATGAGGAATACCCTTCTTTATGAGGTTTCTTCAAAGTTCTTCGAAGAGGTACTTGCCGAATTGTGTCCAGAACACTTCCTTCTTTCGCAACATCTTCCATATTCATTTCGGTCTCTGGAGGATCTTCACCGGAAAAAGAATATTCACTCAGTCCTCTGATCTGCAAACTTTCCGCCGTTTTCAGCAACGAGTGAAGGTCGCTTTGACCCACACACAATTCACCCTTGTACATGAATTCCACCAATGCCCTCAGCTCTTCTCTTTTCACTCCTTTCATGACGATGATTGGATGCTTGCATGGATTTTCCGCCAGCAGACGCTGGAAATAAGGGCTACATGCACAAAGAACGATTTTGTGCGCTCCAAAGCGATCTCCATCACATGCTAGGGTAACGTCAATGAATAGTTCCTCGGCATGAAGGTGATCAAGAACCTCCATGAAGCTGCTAGGGTGGTTTCTCCATTTCAGTAAATAATTTTTTGATGACATTTTGTTCGGCCTTCCCTACTGGTTAGTCTGGTGAAGAAAGAGAAGAGGCGATGCTGACGAAAACCTTGCCTCCATTGAATTACACACACTTCCACTCCCAAGATCGTCGTCTGCGAAAAAGATGATTCAGATGAATCGAAGCACATATTTTTCATAGTTCCGACGAAAATGACGCGAAGTCACAGTACAGTACTGTACATGTAATCCTGCACGGGATTCCACACATTGCAATAACTTCACCCGTGAAGTGAACACTTCGGAACACCATCGATATAATCATTAACCAATGTTTGAACACATCTCTTAACGGCTGAATACTGGATCAAAACCCTGCACGCTGAATATAATTATTAAATGCACGGATCAATTCAGGAATGGCTACGAAAATTTCCTAAGATTCTTGGCAAGTGGGGCAGACTTCCACTTGGGATGATCGTGGCCATCTTTCTAAGCAACGCGAAACTCTGCGAAAGAAAACACACAGGTTTCAGCGAGGGATGCCTGTTGCGTCACATAGAATACATACTGTACACGATGCACAGCAGTTTTCATTTGTTAACATTTTTTGAAAATATAATGACAAATATATTCCCCATTGAATGAGCAACCCAATTGCTAAAAGTTCCCTCCCATTTTTTCCCCAAAAGCTTCTCGCATGGATGTTCTGTCCGACTTTTTCTCTAGGTTAATTTGTTAGATCAAGCGGAAGCTGTTGAGTGATCCCTCACTGTTCGATAAAACAAATTACATTACTGTACTGCATATATTTATAAAGGATTCTTCTTGGGCGCATATACTGTATCAGTATACTGTACTGTATATACTCTACGGTGTATTGAACGAGTGGTTTAAAAATACCAATGAATTTGAAAATCCTATTAAATTATTGAAAAAGCATCTTCTGTAGTTCGTGCAAGCAGAGAAACACTTCTGACCATGCACAAACTCCGTTTTCGCTGGAATAAAAATGATGAATCCATTTTTATCCATTCTTCAATACAAATAAATCGGTTAAATTTCAATACCTTTAGAGTCGGATCATGCAATTTACAGTATATGATTATTTTTGCTATTTTTCTAAATAATGTACTGTATGTAATACATATTCATCAATTTCTGATAATTTTGACTTACAGAAGAGAGCCAAGTGCGGTTTCCAGGATAATGGTAGTCAAACCCCGTTAAACCGCCAACGTTTGTGCAGCAGAATTTTGGCGGTTTAATGGGTTTGGCGGTTTAACGAGGGAAGTGTTTTTAAAAAATAAAAGAAACGTTTCAACCTCTATCCCTCCCCATCCTGCTTTTGGTGAAGATGACTCTTCATTCTTTGTTTTGTGGCAACATAAATCTCTCATTCTTTGCATCTTTAAATGGTACAAATAGTTTCAATCATGAATCTGTTTTGTCTCACTAGCAAAATTCACAAGAATAAAGCCATCACATACAAACATATCAGACAAAATTTTACTTGAATTAAAAAATTTATAATTTCATTACTGTATTTTCAAATTTGTTTTGAATTTCTATTCCTGAATGTCTTGTGGTTTGCTTTTTTCTACAAGCCTCCTCTTCATTTGGTTATTTTTGTATGCTTGGTTTCTTGAGGTCATCTAAACAAATTTCAGGAAAGACTCATGTTGAGGTTTCAGTCAAAAGAAATTTAAAAAAGAAGCACACATTTATTGAATCCATTCTAAATTACCCTAAAATGACCTAAATTAACCCACCCTGAAATAACCAACTTTGAAGAGCTATTCATCATCCTGAAACAATTCAAAAAAATTTTATGGCAGTTTAAGAAATATTGCTTGGGAGGTGGATGTCCCCCAAGAAGCACAGAATGAAGAAATTTGGGACCTGGAGAATGTGTGGGGATACCAGGTGGATAATTTTGTAAAGTCTGGACAAATAAGTGTAAGAGACATTAATAAAAGGACTTAATAGGAAATGGAATCTTGAGAAATATTACCCAGAAAAATAAAGCCTTGAAGAGAGGATGAAAAAAATTGGCGGTTTATGGGGGTAAAAAACAGTGCAAAAATCCTTTTTGGTCGGCAGAAAACATTGGCGGTTGGCGGTTAAACGGGGTTATCCCATCCCTTCAAGTTTGGGAAGATTTGTTCACCACAAAAAAGTGGCGGGAAGCAAGGGTGGCGGTTAATCAGGGGGCAGTTTAACGGGGTTCAACTGTACCAACAGCAGCAATTACTCATCCTCAAACTTCCAGGAGTAATTAAATGACAAAATCGGAGCTTAAAAGCAAGTAAATTCCGACATCTTACAACAGATAAGAAACCAATTGAGCTCAAAGCAATGTTACAAAAAGAATCAATTCATAAAGCAGAAGTTCAATCAGGTGTCATCAATGAAATAAAGCATTAAAATTCCATACGCGTCCGTGATAATTTCAATAAATACAACTCGGTAAAGGAGAAAATCATGTTTATCCGCCAATAACAATTTTTTCAGTCATCTTCCGACAAGCACACACCAACCGATTTACGCTATTCCGAACAATTTAATATCATCTCATCACTCTCAGGACCGACGCAAATACCACGTTATTCAAGGCCGAGTGTCAATAAAACTTACTCCAGGAAGTGTGCATCGAGGAAGCATGAACCAAGATACTTTATATAGACGGGAATGTCAGGAAATAAGACGCCGGTTAAGCAAATGACCTGGATCAAGTAAATTGACACAACCTGTAGTTCACCAAAAATTTGGTACAAACGAAAAAAATAAATACTCTTACGGGGAACTCGGGGACCAGAATCATAAGAACTTCAACACAACGATAATCCCTTCCCCATCAAGCTTGAACCTAGGCTAGAAAAACGTTCAGGCAGCTGCCGCATCAATTGGTCCTCAGCTGGTAATCTCCATTTTGAGTGATGTATCTCACCCAGGGCAATGCCTGGTATCCACTCTTCTCAATAATTTTCAAATAGCGTACCTACGAATGGAGCATTGGCAAAAAAGTATTGAAAGCCCTGAAACGCATTAACGGAAATCTTACCTGGATTCCAGACGTAGTAAAATATGGAATTTCAAACTTGACTGCTATTGGCGGTCTACCTTCTTGTTCCTCCGACTCCACGCTCGGAAGACCAAAATGAGCCCTCATCAGGTACTCCTTTCCACCCTGGATTGGGATATATTTATCTTCATCATTTATATACTAAAAAGAGGTCGAATGTTAAAAATCTCTAAATAAGAAAGAGGGCTGAAATTTTAACTGAAAACAAAATCACACAGGCGTTATCTCTATTGCACTTATTTTTTAAAACCGAATTTTATCATTTCAAAAAATGTCTTCAATCTTCCACCCAGTTGGGCTGAAAAATAAAATTGGAGCTAGAATCGACAGCAGTGAAAAAGATTCACGTTACCCCTTATACACCTCGACCAATTCGATGTTCTCAGAACGGGAAAAATGCACCTTCCCACGAAACTTCACCACAATAAATTTCACGACGCTTTCGTGATTTCTCCTGACAAGTTATTCACTACAACACTTCGAATTCCCAAAATTCTCGTAACGTAGAACAAAAAGCTACGATTATTCAACGAAAGTCAAGGAATTAAAATAACTTGCCGGGAATGACTTAATGGTCCACACAACGCAGCTCTTCTCCGGAACGTATTTGACTGTCCCAATGCTGGTCTTGAATTTTGGTGAATCAGCGTCAGCTGGTACGGGGATGTCAATTTCAACGTTGTTCGCCGTAGAGCGGCGCTTAAATTGTGATTTGGCCTTGATCATGTATTCCACTCTTGAATGAGCATGGCGTTCGATCACTGACTCGATCCAAATCAAGGGTTTCACCTAAGTAAATAACAAAATTCAATATTCAAACTATAAATGCTTCAACAGAACATGGAAAACGTTGAACAAAAGCATTACAGTATCTACGTCCGTTCAAAGCACTCCCGTTTCACGCGAAGATGTGGAAAATTCTCCAAATATCGCAGACAAAACGAGAAGATATAAAATAAGCTTTTTGAGCATTGATTCAGAACAAATAGCTTCAAGAATGAGAGACACTTACGTGGGTGTTCAATCTGTAAGACATCAATTCGAATTCGCCGTCAGGTGGGATGAATGAAATCGTCCGATCATTTTCAAATCTGAAAATAAATGACACTTAGGAACAGTCCTTGAACTACGAAGTGTTTTCTAACGCCAGACAGTGAATTCTAGTTACAATGAAGCCATCGATGTCAGTAAAATAGCCTAGTTTTAAAGAAAATTACTCCATTGTGAGCGATTATTCGTTATAACGAGATTCTACTCATGCATTTAGAAGCGAGACAACGGTGTAGACAGAAAACAATATTCCCCTCGGAGCTTTCGATTTTACATTCCTTTAGCACTCGAATGACTTTCCGTCACTGAAAAGCTCCCAATTGAGTTAATCAAGCTTGATTAAATTATTCTCAGCTGATCCATGATAGAATTTATCTGTGACCGATTAAAAACAACGCCTCGCGGATGTTTTCCAACTAACTCAGCAGATTTCGAACATTTGACGCAATGGTCGATGGATCGCGAACTGTTCGAATACTGCACGAATATCCTCGAAAACACAGGCCCTTCTACGCTAGATAGCCCACTGATGTAAACACTCACCGCGAAAGTCGGACGCATTGATGAAATTTCACGTCTTCCAGCTCCACACTCTTACTTTTCCCACGACCAGTACTTTCGAACAAAACTTTGTCATTCAGTCCAAGACGAAGTTCAGGCATTCCGGTGAGGTACACACGCATCTTTATGCAACCAACGATTTCCGAGCGCAAAACATTCCCATTCGCATTTGCCATCAGATTAACTGATTCGATAACGTCCAAGAAGACCTCATTTTTCCGGTATCTAATTCCTTCAGAGCGCCATGATACTGCGTTCGTTACCGCCATTGGGGGCCTGGGTTGCACCTCGAGTTTGTGTCCTTCTTGCGTAATAAACCTAATAAAATGCAGGACAAAATAAACGGTAGGGTGAGTGATACTGTACTGTAAAATGGTAACGCGACATTCATCACGGAGAAAATAATTTAAGCATTAAACTTCAGCTAGTACAGGACATATTGCAATAATTCTGCTCTTGAAACCAATCCTCTCATTTCGGTGTGAGACCTCAAATAACCCAAGCCAGTTATATATCCCATCTAAAAAACCAAACATTTTCGAACAGTAACGGCTTAAAAAATCGACGAATTCTTGCATTGCGGGTGAACATCAGAAAGACGTTAGAAGTCGCTGACCGGTTTTCTTCACGATCGGATATGACCTGCCACGCTTGATCATCTTCATCATATTTTTCTTCGGTAAGTGGTTCGCTCACGCTGGACGTTCTTCGATGCAGCAAACGCGAATAACGAGGATCCAGAAACAATGGTCCCGGAACACTGAACTGTCGCAACAACAGCTCTGCGGTTATTTCAGCACTCTCACCCCACATCATTTTATAAACGACCAATCGGTTTTATCTAAAAACGGAATCTCTCACAGCTTTCAATTACGGAAGACAAAAGTTCAGCACTACAATAGAATTGTGTGACCAGGAATGCGGTGATCTTCAAATATTCCGACCGCCTAAACTGTCATCACACATGAATACGGGAGAGGGCTTAAGACACCCTCTCCTAATGGAATCGGAACTGAGAATCCTTCGAAAACGATCCAATGAAAAGTTTACTACAGACAAAACAGAAACTTGACACCAGAACATAGACATTAACTGTCATGATGCAATGGTTCTGTATCACGTAAACAAAGTTCGAAAGACTTGAATTACACCAACACAGAAAATATCGATCCTAAATTTACGCCGTGTCGAAATACGAAAATTCCGGGGACTAGCTGAAACATGAGAATGAACGCAGTACTGTATACTAGCGTACAGTGAGACCCAGTAAACATATGGGGGCTTCTCCCTGCGAGGAAGAGAAAGTTAAGTTACTCGGGGAGGGGTGGTGTTTTTGGAGGACGGGCAGTGATGTCATGTCGTCCCTGGTTTAAGGGGAATTCCTTTCACAGCCGAAAAAAATCACACACAGTATTCGGCAACCTGAGCAGCCCAGTCATATCATGCCTCAACATCCGTGCACTACAACTGGGAGGGTCTATATTCTTCAAGGGGGATTGTCAAAACGAAGATGATTCCTGCTGGAGTAAGGAGTTCGACCTTGACGAAAAATAAGAGCAGATTAACAAAAGGGATTAAAAATATTGACAGATTTCAAGGAAAAGGAAATTCCACTACAGTAATAGGATTCTCCAAGAAAGGTACGTGGCGTAACGTTCGCCCATCTTCACCGAATACAAATTTTGCCCCAGTTCTGGCCTTCTGAGTGCGAAAGGTAAACTTCACCATTCTCAAAAGTAAGATTCGTCATGACAGTCATGACGTCATTTACTGATGAAGAAAAATGTGGCAGAAAAAAATATGGGAGTGGTAGAACTGAAATTAAGTTTTAAAAAAGAACATTCCTACATTACCGATGATACTCCTACCCTATACTGCCGGAAAATGAGATGAATAATTGTATCAGACAGACGGAATTAATGAGGGTGAAGATAAGAGGGCTTGAAATTAAGATGAAATGTTTGGGCACGAAATAGTGAAAATATTACTGACGAGATAATCAGTAATAATCTGAAAATAATATACATATGCGCGAACTATTTAAAATGACAATAAAAATACGTCATGCATTACAGAATGCGTGACGCATGACGTAACCATAAAAAAATAAGCGAAGGTAACTTGGAGGTTCAGCGGTGAACTTGATTTTTAATTTCTCTACAGAGAAGTAGAAGTAAATTAGGTGTATACTAAAAAATTGCTTTCATGACGACGTTTTTTCAAAAAATATAATCGACCTTTTAAAACCGATCTTCTCAGGAAAAAATGAAAAAAAAAAATTCTGGAACAAAAAACACAGTAATAAAAGTGGTGGATTCAAGGGTTGTTATCCAGAAGCCCCTCTTGGTCAAAAGCTCACGGATTACATGTATGAAACTCTCATGCATATTTTGTAAAAATGGGGGCTATTAAACTCTCATCCAGGTTTTTAAAAAGGGGGAGGGGCTTTTGGTTGGGTACGGGATTTAAGGAAATCGTCTGTCAACAGCATTCGATTGCCACAAGGTAATTCTTGTTACGCATCAAAATGTAAACAGCTCAGATTTGTATGAATAAGATGCCTTCAGTTACTCTCACCATTATTTTCTTTCAATCGTATTCTCACTTCAACTCTCATCAAAATTTTCTTTCCATTGTTGAAACATGAAGAAGGTGATCAGAGCGCAACGTCAGCAAATTATACTTTATACCAAGTAAAAATTTATGAAAAACAAGTAAATTGATGAATATATTGAAGCTGATGTGCTGAGCAATTAAATCATAAATATTATATCATTACCTTTGGAAATGAAGATCGCAATTGAAATTCTCTGTTCTAAGTGGGATTGCTTTCCAAAACGGTCCTACGGGGATAGAAGAAGCTTCATCCTTGTCGGATGTTCAACGATTTCATCACACAATTTCCGTAAAAAATAAGCTTCTGTTACAAGGTTTTTCAACCTTGAGTGTAGATAGCACACATTTTAAAGGGATTCTCAATTAGCTTATGGAGCTCTTCACTACGTGATTCCCTCTAAAACAATTTTTTCTAGTCCCTTGAATTTCGTTGTAGAGAACGAAATTCAATGTATGTATACAGTCCACCTGTATACATACATATTCCTTAGTATTTTATGTTCGTCCTATCCTGGGTGTGCACCTGTGAAAGGCATTCCCTGCGTTCAGGACTCGAGTTTCATTTACTGACAAAAACTTAACTCGAGTTAAAGACACAGTATATCAGTTCAACATCAATGAGGAAAACTAAAACTTTCGTATTTCTTCGAAACATCGATCACCGAATCGCTTCTCACTTGATCTCAACATAAGTTTATGAACTGAGGAATTTCTGATTCAACAACCTAATTTCGTAAAAAAATGATTCTGTGTACCCCTTGAACGGATGATGCATACCCCCAGCATGCACTTGGTTGGAAAGCCTCGCATTGCACTCACTTATGTACCTCCGACCCTCACACACAGTTACCTTCAGAATCATCACCCATCGAACCGGCTTGGAATTGAAAACCCCGAGATTAAAATCCGTAAAAGAAATCTAATACTTGATGCACAAAACTACGAACCCTACTCCTTTCTGAAAAACAAGAGGACGAATAAAGAATTTATCAGGGATGCTTTTCCCTGAAGTCGCTCTGATACCATACCATTCATGCTAGTTATGACCGCTCCGCTCAGAAACGCGAATGAATTTTATTTTGAATTTTTGCTGCGTTAACCCCTCCCCTTGGTTGTAATGTGTCGGTCACTTCAAGAAAGCTATCGAGTTCACAAATAAATCACACCAGTAGCATAAATACATATAATTTTCGAGGAAAATAATAACAGTACTGTAGTTCGGTAATTCCATGTGTGGCACATATGTCCCGGGTGTGCACCTGTGAAAGGCATTCCCTGCGTTCAGGACTCAAGTTGCATTTACTGACAAAAACTTAACTCGAGTTAAAGATACAGTATATCAGTTCAACATCAATGAGGAACATCGAAGACCATCAATTCAACATCAATGACCAAAACACTTCAGTTGTGGTGGTTCTATCACAGTGGTTGGAGAATTAATGAAATATACTGTATAAAGGTTTTTATTCATCTTCCTTTGGATCTTTCGTAATCAATTACCGTAGTGAAGTAGTTTACATCATTAATTTAGATCTAAGAAAGATAAAAGAGAAAATGGTTCTTCCCATCTGTTCGCATACGGAATTTAAAAAAAAATGTTAGCCAATAAAATTTGAAATACATGTCCGCATTTCAAACCGTAGTTCACCCTGTTTAACTGAAGCGTGTTGGTAGGCCACGGTTAAGGGGGTAGGACAATAACCACATAATTTGAATTGAATACAAATGAAAACTGGCTTCGCCGAAGAGTATCAAATGATTAAAATTCATCAAGCGTGAATTTGAAGTTTAACATCCTGAAGTTGGTGAGGCTTGTTCCCGAAATCCGCACGATAGTTTAAAATTCGGCGCCACTCTGGGTCCATAAATTCAACAAGCATTAAAATGTAGTTCCCACGTATGCCAAGTAGCCTTAGAAAACTCATACTTCAATCAGGATCGTACAAGGCTAACAAGAGTTCAGCGTTGAGGTCTCAAAACTAGTCAATATCTTGAGAACAAACATGAGAATCAGGTAGGAATACTAAGATCATACCAGTGTGTAAGATCATACCCACGCACGTTCCGACTAGGCGGTTCACAAAGATTGATAAGCGCCGCAAGTGAAATCAGATTTGAATAACTCACTCTTGCAAAATTTTCGATTCCGTAGTTTGTGGATAACCGAAATCGCATAACTCGTCCAGAAGCTCGTATAGGATAACAAAATTGTCCCGAATACTTTCTTCTTCAAGCTCTTTGAAGTACTCGGTGAGCACTTGAACAACTCGGTGAAGGAAAACGAAGACCATGGCCACATTTGCATTTTTTCTTGATGTCGAGACAACTGAAAATCACGAACAATCTGGCACTGATCGTTATCATACTGTACAACAATTCAATAAAAGTTACCGTAGAGATTATTATGCTTGATGAAAGCGAAAGTGCAATCATTTGTTTGAATAACGGGATTTAGATTGCCGTCTTCTTCACGCTCCATGACTAGTGGCATGAATTTGTCGATGAGGTTCATGTCAACATCTCCGCGGTAGTTCCGTGAAAGCAGCACCTGCGAAACAAACCCAGTACATTGTTAAAATTTTCAATACAGGTATAATATTCGCATTAAAGAACTAACCTTTCCCTTCACATCGAGAAAATAAATTGCTGACGTCGACATCCTGACAACAGCAATCACAGGCCTGGCAAGGGCCGAATAACAAATTTTCACTTCGCCGTTAAACAAAAAGCACGGTCGCCGATTACATCACAGGCAACATGACAGAAACAAGCAAGGTAAATTAGACTAAGAGATTAGAAGCACCGTACATTAGAGCGTAAGTTAAGCCTTTAACTCCGGTATTTTGCCACACGCTTCGAACTCGATCCACATAATGGAATACCGAAATAGAGTACGCGAAAGGGGGAAAGGTACTGCTGCTCGAATTTGCTGAGAACCACCATGACAGTTACCCCTCGTTTCTTTGACTATCATTTCACAGAAACAAATTCGGTTTAGGCATGCCCAGCAATGCCTGCAGGAAGTTTCTCTCTGCGGTATTCGCGGTACTCGTACAGCACTTGTCTGGAATGCTTGTCTTGGTACTCATGGGCTATTTTGTCATTGAATGAACGTGGCATGATACTCGTTAAGGAAAATCGGCGTGAGCTACTTGGTACCGTGAGCTAATTCTCCCAATTTGATAATTGGGAGAATTTCCAAAAACTGTAGTCTGCAATCTGCGGCCTTGTGTCTTTGGTGTCTGCTTGGAACACTCTTCTGCATTTTATCTTTCGGTCCTGCGGGTAGTGTGCTAGTGAATCGATTTGACTTTATCGTGGTTAGCGTTTGACATTGTGCGGAATTTTGCCGATAAGAAAAATATTTGAGCAAATCAATTCAAGACACTGAGCGTCGTCATTGAGTGGCAACCATCAGTGCTTTGAATGATCGGTAGATTTCCGTCACGGTAGCAGTTCCGTACTGAAGCCACTCGGTCCATAAATTTCGTTTACGAATTTTCTTGCAGGCATTTCTTGTGGATGAGCGGTGAGCGACAAGGCGTGTCATTGGTTTATTGCCCGTCTTCTGTAAGTTTATTCTGCGAATAGACGCGAGATCATCTAGTGATTGTTCTTCTTCAGCAGGCTTGAAGCTATGTTCCCGATCGGTTGTGACAATGATCGGAAAATTCCACTGCGACTCATAAACCCACACATTACTTGTCGCCTGTGTCGAGGGTATCTGGTCGATGCGACTACTGTAACAGAATGTTTGCATACATTTTGCAAGTCGTGCATTGTCAAACATCTTGAAGACAATAATAATTGTCCCGAGTGCGAAAATGTTATCCATCAGTCTCATCCGTTGCAGTACATCAGCTTCGACCGTACTATGCAGGACATCGTATCCAAACTTATTCCAGACCTAGCTACCGACGAACTTCGTCGTCAAAAAGCCTTCTACGAAAGTAGAGGAATGAAATTTCCTCCCGACGGTGACCCTGGCATCGCCGCTCTTGCCATGAAATCTGATATCAAGTTTGAAAAAGAAGTAGAACAAGACCGGGATTATCATCGGTTTGATGAAATGGTTTGTACCTCACTGCATGGTTTGTACCTCATCAATAGTTCGTTTCATTTATGTGACTGACTTCTTTACGACAGGTCAACATATGCCTAGAAAGCATTGGATCCTTCAAAGAGCTACAGCGCAGATTTATACGAATATCCGCTCTCGCGACAATTACGCATCTGAAGAAGTTTGTCGCTTTGAAATTGCTTCCGTCGATAAATCATTACATTGAAGTGGACATTCTGTGTAACCAAGAATTGTTGGGTAAGGACCATACCCTCAAATTCGTTCAAATGACTCGTTGGAGGCACCATGACAGCCCCATGACTCTTCATTATCGCCCTCGAATGCTCAAGGACTTATAATTGCAGTTCTTCGCATTCTGTATGATTTTTGTTACCTTGATGTCGTCGTCGCGCGGAGGAAAATCGGAAAGTGTCGGGTTAAGTTTTGCAAATTAAAGTTTGTCACCCTTGGTCCATTGATGCTGATCCCATCAGCTTTAAAGGTGTCAGTCTGACGGTTTTTTTTTTTCGTATCTTAAAGTGTGGGTGATTCCGAGTGCTCAGTTTTTCAGAATGTTTTGTGGCCTGGATAAATGTGGCAAAATATGTGTTTGCTCTCGTATTGATGCGTTATAGATGTTCTGCTCTGAATCAAGATTAACCTTTATCTGAATTTTGAAGAATGTTTTCTAGGATCTTGAGAAATTTAGTGGGGATTTCTCATGCGTGTGGTAAGCCTCAAATTCAAAGTGTTAATCTTCGAAGTCTGCGTACGTCCGCGGGAAGCGTTAGAGGTCAAGTCGAATATCAACAAGATCGTGCTGAGAGCAATCGACGAATCACGAAAGGTTTGCCTTCTTTGACTATGGCTTACGAAAGCTGAACTGAGTTTCATTCAAAATTTTCAGATGTCCTGGCGGCAGTGAATGATCAGATCGAGAGTAAGACTCACGGCAGACTTTTTGCAGTCGTTCATTTGTATGGACATCAGTACAAGATTACCAATGAGGATCTTATATCAGTTCGCTGTGATTTCCCTGCAGAAATCGGAACTCGAATTATCCTTGACAAGGTATGTTCAAAGATCGATTCACTCTCTCAGTAATCATGTGTTGGTTTTTTTTGTGTCTGATAAACGTAGTATGAACTAAAGAAATTGCGGTGCAGTATGATGTACATGACGTATTGAAAAATTGTCTTGAGTGGATGTCCCAGCCGGTCATGAATTGCATTTCAATTTTGAACTGCGACAAGCGAAGTTCTAACTGTGCCAGGGTTCCTCTCTGAACCGAACTTTCTGTGTCCCGAGATTCAAGATGTATGGCTGATCCGATAAGTATTGATCGGGCATTTTTAACCATTTATTTCTGCTGAGATCACTGAATACATTTGTAAGACAAGCTAAGTAGACCCATTAGCAAACTACGGTAATATGCTTCTGAAATTTTGCAGCTATTTTCTTTTTTTTTTAATCTTGGTACTTTAATTGAGAAATTTGATGCAAATTCTCCTGTACTAGGAAAGAATGTCCTGACGTTTCAGGGAACGACTCAGCGTCCGTTCAATCTTCTCAGCATTACCGTTATGATATTTGCATTATTGTGAATCCCTCATGACTGAGTTCTAACCCTGACTTGGCTCGATATTACGAGTTGAAGGCAGAGCAAAAGTTGTATTGTATATCTTTACTTGTACTTTATAAGTTCATATGACATTGATCTTGCCTGATTAATTTTCTGCACAGGTTCTGCTAGTAGGAGGACGTGATTTTACCTGTATTGGAAGACCTATCTTACCAAAAGAGACGGTGAAGATCGAAGCTACCCTTGTAGAGCGAACCACGACTCACCGCTACCTCTGGTTTTTTATGATCAAGCGGAAAAAATACCGGAGAATGCAGTGTAAGTCTCTCTTTGATAGATGTTCGCTTGATATTTTCATGACCATTTTCGTTACAGTTTTTCAATATGCGCTTTCCACGCTGCGAATCAATTCCATTGAGCTTCTTGAACCATTGGAATAGGGTGCTCCGCGGATATTCTGCGTTTTCAAAGTAGAAGCTGCTTCTCGTTTGAAGTTTCAGGGCAATGTCCTTGCGTTTGTGCAAGCAAAAGCCCTGCTGACGAAAAGTCATCCTATTTCCACTTTCTATAGTCATCGAAATGGTTCTGGGGTGACTGACGTGGATTCTTTGATGTATCCTGTGATTTCCATCAGTCTTCTCTCTTGAGTATGCACCTCATTGCCATGTGTTCCGTGGGTTGATTTCAGAGTTGTTATGCCCCATTTTTAAAATCGTCAATAATGGTATTGCATCGTTGTTGATGTTTTGTTCGTCAAGATGCGAATGGCATTTGAGTGTTTTCAAATTTCTATGTTTGCATTTAGATTGCTGAAGATTTGATTCAGTTTCTGCTTTTATGTTTCAGAGTTCGAGTTTGAATGATCCTGTTTTTGGTTTAGCGTGTTAGCGAGTAGAAGGCAGTGTTGCGCTGCGTGATGGTGAATGCTCCGAATCATTTAATGTCAACCATGTCATCCGACCCTCGCCGTGCTAGCCAGAGGTGTGAAAATGTCGGCGCCCGCCTCTGTACAGATGAAGAAAATCATACTTTGTTCATGCTGGTTGGGAACCGCTGCGTGGTAAGAGAGAGTCTCGAACAGTATTTTTTGCCTTTTTCGTTCGAAGGATTACCTCTTCATTCTTATTACGTATTTCTGATATCCGCGAGTATGAGTGGAATTAGTGTTAACAGTTTTTGCCCTCGATGAAGTGCAGTGAAGTACTGTCTATCTGGAAAAAAAACCATAATTCCACGATTGCCTTTTCGACGGGGAATATCTTCGTCGACGCAGTTATCTTTCGGTTTGGCATATCTCAAATTGGTTTCTGCTTATGCAGGTTATTTAAAAAAAACCACCTTCCTGATGATTTTCAAAGCGAAGTTAGGGATTAAAATGATCAGTAAAATAATTTCAAGCTTGATGATGCTTGAATATTTTTGACTGTTCACACTGCTGCTGTTTCCGTCCAGATTTTTTGTAACCATGCATTTAACCTTTTCTCGGGTAAAATGTTGCTGCCAAACTTGTCTACGAAGAGTGGAAGCTTGATCTGATGTATCGGTTTTCTTTTTTTTCAGTCACTGGCGTCTGCGGTGGTCCAAGTGTTCGTTGCTTCGAAGGGGATGTGGAGGAAGGAATGTGTTGGCGTTGCGACCTTTATCAAAGATAGTAACAAACGGTCATACTTCATTCGTGTCTACGATATCTTCACCACTCAAATGCTTTTCGAAGAAGAAATGTATTCGAACTTCGATTACTATGCTCAGAAACCGTTCTTCCACACGTTCGAAGGCGAAGAAGCGGTCATCGGACTCAACTTTGCCGATGAATTGGAAGCGCATCGTTTCAATGTCGTTGTGCGCGAGAAAATCGAAAGCAGAAAGGCAAAACGTGCGACTATTTTCTTTATTAAAGTATTTTTTTGATTGGCTTTTAATGACATTGGTGATTGTTGATATACAGTACCCAATCTGTTCCATATACAGTATATACTGTATGTGTACCATGTATATATATTTTTTTTTTTTTTCAGGGAGGAATCAATCAAAGAAGCACAAATCGCCCCCGGGCAATTTCTCCACTCTTCCTGCTGCTACGAAATATTCATCGGGAACACTGAACGGGAACTCTGTTTTCGCTCCTGCCAAGCCGGTTGATTTCGTGCAACGCTCGACTACTTTGTCCAAGTACGAGGCGAAGCGCCCTGAGAAAAAGAAGGGGAAATTATCGAAAACCGACATTGGAATTCCGACTGACTTCCGCCATGTTGCCCACGTGGGCTGGGATAGCGAGAAGGGCTTCGCAGTTGAGAACATGCAACCGGAATTTGAAGAGTTTCTGGAGAAAGCCGGGATATCCAAGAAGGTTTTGAAAGACGAAGGCACGGCCAGATTCATTTACGACTTCATTGACCAGAATGGTGGGCTCGAAGCAATTCAGAGGGCCAGGGCCGCCCCTCCACCGATCCCCATGCGACAGGCACCGGTTAAACCTACGGTTGCTTCTACGCTGCCGCCCGCGGTGCCGCCCACGCCGCCTCAGCGTACTCGTCAACAGCCAGCTCCTTCCCCACCAATGCAGAGTGAGTTAACAATTTATAGTTTCTCGATTTTCTTTTGGCGTATTTTCCTCATAAAAATTTATGAGCGTTTGATTACTTCGATGAACCAACGACATGACGCTGTTCCGAATTAATTGGCGGATGTCAGACAAAAATTTGCGATCGCCCTTTGAGTGCTTAATGGGAAGTATTTTTCCTGTGTGCATTGCTCCACGAATGTCAGTACCATATCGTCAATTTTCTCAGTATCCCCGACATTGCTACTAAAACTGAAAATTTTTATGAATTCATGCATTTTGGAAGAAACCCGCCGCTAGACGATATTTCTGATCAGCCGACGTTGAGCGGTGTGGATTTTTGCGTGAGAACATTGCCTATATTTTCACGATACTGTGTATGAATTTTTAAGCGAACCGAAGCAAAATTGTGCGTCCGAATGTGAGACCACCCGAACCTCCGATCCCACCGAAGCCAGAGTTTCTGTGTCGTAAGACCAAAGTTGATGAAGAAGAAAACTCAAATTCCTGGGAAGAGGAGTTGATATCCTTCTCAGATCCAGCAGATTCAGGTTTCTTAAATGCTGTGTGTGATTTGATTGGATGTGAAACTCATTGCCTGATAATCATTGAATCACGGAAGTTTCATGTACAGTACCTAGTTTACTTGATGATTTTTCCCCACGTCATAGCATGAAGAGTGCCACAATCTGCATGACGAAGCATTTGCGTTTGTATTTTTTGTAACAAATCCATGTCATTGTTTTTTCATTGTCCCAGGAAAAAATAAAATGACAACAGTGAAACATTTCACATGTTCATCCCATGCAGCTGATTTCAAATTCGTCAGGAAATGCTCAAAATTTTGATCTCCAAAAAAATCAGCGCGAGACAGTACGCTGACTTTGTGTGATCGTCAACATGTTCTGTGTGCAGCCATAATTTTTCAAGGATAAGAAACGTTTCAATGTTTGCGATAATATTGTCCAAAAAATGATGTGTGCAGTAGTTGTTTTCTGGACATTCATCGTTCATTTCATGTTTTACAAGTCACACCGTTCTACATTAGTGCCTCGGACTAATGAAATGAAATGCGTTCATGGTTGAAAGCATGTGCATTGATTGTCAAAATCAACATTCTGATCGTGGATTTTAATGCTTTTGCAAGAAACGAATGGTGGCCTCATGACAAGCATGCGAAGCTCTCCAGTCCAGGCGGCCGTTGTTCCTCCGCCACCACCGCCGCCACCTGGACCACTGATGACAGGACCTCGTCCTCCACCGCCGCCTCCTATGCCGGTGTTTCAGCCAACTGGTGTCAGCGCTCCTCCACCGCCTCCGTTGCCCCCGATTCCGCCGCCAATGTCCACGATGCCGAAGCCGGAAAGTTCCGATTTTGCAGCGC
The DNA here is from genome assembly GCA_905338405.1 of Notodromas monacha. Lineage (NCBI taxonomy): Eukaryota > Metazoa > Arthropoda > Ostracoda > Podocopida > Cyprididae > Notodromas > Notodromas monacha. The sequence continues at coordinate 88,924 of CAJPEX010000447.1, forward strand.
CGTCTCCGTCTCTGCCAGCTGCGGTTCTTTCTGACGTTCGAGGGGATTTGCTGCAGGAGATTCGTGCTGGGAAGCCTCTGAAGGTCGGTTTTTATTTGCAAAATAAGTTACATATCCAAACGCGAAGAAAAAAACATCTTGCCACATTTTGGGTGTGACTTTTTTGTGAACATTTTTATGAGTGTGGATATTATTTGCTGGGTTATATCTACATCAATTACAATTTCAGGGAGTCTCCATTATTGTCGTCTCATTCATTTTTAAGGAATTAACCCGATTTGAATTTTTTTTTATCCATCCCTTTTATAGAAGTACAAAATTTGGTGTATTTTGAGGCAACTGTAAGTGAAAGCGTATTTTAGAGTTACGAGGAAGTTTTATTTTTACCTATGAAAAGGTGATGAAGTCAACATCTGAGAATTGAGAGGTTATTAAATATTCGTAAAAGCAATTTTGAATGTGATGGCAGTCTATTAGAAAGTCAAAGAGATCGTCTAAATTCTTTGTAAGTATGGTTTGAAATTGTGGGGTCAAATCCTGACGGCTTTGTCTTTCAATCACTGAAAACGTTGTTTGATGGCTTATTTACGGTATCCTATCTTATATTCAGGTGGGTTCTTCACCCGTTCTAAAGCTCTTAATTTACGGTATGATCCGTTTTCTTCTTCACAGCGTGTCAACAACGCCCCCAAAGAAGAACGCCAAGTTCCAGTCGTTGCAGACGGACGATCTGCTCTGTTGGATGACATTCGGAAGGGTGTCACGTTGAATCGGGTATGTTGAAAAAATATAAATACTACAACTGCGCGTTTCTATTACTTACGATATTGATAATCTTAACTGAAGGAATGGAAATTCAGGGGGTTTGAAAATTGAACAATCATCTGATCTCAACAATTTTTAGTAGTAATTTTTAAATGTCGAGCAATTGAATCGATGGAACTGATGAATGTCTTGACTGATCAAGCAGATGTTTTTTCCATTCTTGTTCGTTTAATAATCTGTATCAGCTTTTTAACTTCAATTTAATTTCGGTTCTTTTTTATTCCTTAAAATGCCCCAAATAAAAAAAAAAACTAGTACGTATAGTCTATCTTTCTCGCTTTGCTTTTAAATGACATCGGCTTCATTTTCGTAGACCACTACTGGAATCTTATTCGATCTATTTTAGCTTTTTCAACCTTTTTTGTGAAGTCAAATGACGGGGCAGATATTTGATCGTAATTGATGATTTGGATTTTGTCGCCAATGTGTTAGTTGGTGTTTTTTGCGTTCGTTTGCTTTTGAAATTGAAATGACTAGGGATTTGCAAATGAACGGTATCCTAAGGGCGGAAAGCTGCAATTAATATTTTGTCGTGAAATCGATTCTGGAAGCGTTTTATTTTAATTCGGTTCTAGGTTTTTTTTCTTTTAACTATTCGCTCATTCATCCTTAATGCATCCCCTATCAGGTTGAAGTCACTGGTTACATTCCAACATTTTGAGCGTGAAGAACGAATTGCAATTTTTTGGTAGAACGATCTTTGTCGGGTTCATACTTTCGTTCTTAATACGGATCGTTTTTTTTTCCTCAGGTTGAAACCAGGCCAAAATCGGAGCTTAGTGAAGACCCAGGTTTCGGTGATGGTCTAGCCGGGGCACTCAGACGAGCCCTCGAAGAACGCAACGGTGCCCTCAATCCTTCTGACTCTGAAACTTCCGACTCTGAAAGCGATATCGACGATGATGATTGGGAGGATTGAGATCCCCTTTCGTTTGAAGAAAAGCCAGGAGAGCTTTTATTTTTGTTCTCTGTCTCTCTCCTTCTACATCGTCGACGTTGGATCGAACGCTATTATTGACTTATTTGTTTTTGAGCGTCGAATTTACATGAGGTGTTAACTTTTTGATCGCTTAGTTTATTCTCGTTCAACAGCAAGGTGCATATATTGTTTTCTTTCAAAATATATAGATGGCATAGTTTTCAATTGCTGAGAAAATTTGATGCAATTTTTTCTCATGGTTATATTACGGAACATTTTCATCCTTCAAAGATTCATTCAGCGGAGTGGATTGATTTTGTTTTATGCATTTAACGACAAGTTCAAAGCACGGCCGCAATCGCGATCCAGAAATCTGTTTACGTCAACTTTTTTGAACCTATAGAAATACCTGTTTGTAGTGTCATTTATCAGCAATGAAATATGCTGTGTTCTCAATTCCCGAACACGTTATTAAGGTACAGACTGCGTCAAGTTTGATACATTTAAAAAAAATGTTAATTGAAAAAACCCTAATTTTCGGATAAAATTCCAGATTTGAATGTTCGAGGGGTCTAGCAAGTGTTTCTCGATTGTTGTCAACATTTTGGTTGTATGATGAGGGGGAAATCGATTTGGATTGTGAGTGCTGTCTTCGGAATGTAGAGATTAATTTCACGATTGTCCGGCGCGTGCATTCGAATTAATTTGTGTTTATCGATTCTAGATCGAATGTTGAGATGTGATTGATTGGTTACCGGATTTCATTTGCACAGTCCCCATTACGGTTCCGAACACTCGAGTCACTGAGTGCCTTGAGAGATAAGAGTGGAAGGAATTTCATTCTTTCCAGTGATTGATGACTGTATTGTCGCTTGCGTATGTACAGATATTAAGGGATTTTCCCATGCAATCGAGGCGATGCAAATGAATATTTTTGTTCAGCCGATATATTTTTTTATTCGATTAGTTTCAGGGATTTCTCAAGGATTCCTCTTGAGTTTATGCTGTCGACAGTTCGCTCTGATTGATTTTTTTTCCCCCTCGAATTTACTCGGATCCCTAGGGTCTTCATCAGCCGTGAATTTGTTTTTTGGGTACCCAAATTTAGATTCTTTGGGAGGACACGGAGCATCCTGAATACATTTTATTTGAGCTTCTTAATTACCCGTCGTCCTGTTCCGAGTTGGATTATTTCTTTCTAAATGAGTGCTGCTGCAGATGGCGAGAAATTGAAAGTATTTTTTAGAACTGTAATCGCTTGTGTCGTTCAGTTAGCCGTTATTACGATGAGCATAACCCTTCCGATGTATTAAAAATAAACATTTGTTGAGAAAAAATTACCAAGAACGAATCTCGGAGAATCATTTTTATTTTGATCGCACTCAGTAGTATATAAGCCTTTGAACACATTCGATTGGCACAATGTAGGATCCCAGCTGAGACATGTGGCTCATGAATGACTCTGAAGAGGTTGAGGAGTCCCCTCAGACATTTTTAAAGCAGAAGTAGTTCGTTTGACGTTGTGTTTCCTGATGCGATTCGTCTGCGCTCATGTTCGAAGTGATTGAAGCCGATGAGAATGAAGGTGTCTGGATTGCTGATCGCTCTTGGACATTTTCTCCACAGCATCTGTGTAATCTTGTCTGGCTTCTTGATGAAGGACTGTGGCACGCAAGCAGAGTTGGAAAACGGCTGACCGGTAGCAGCCTTTTCTGTGGAAGAAAGAGTATTGTTGGGGTTATGCTGCTCTTCGTGGATTTCGGGTTTTGTTGAGGACTTCTTGGAAGATTCCCGCCTCCAAAATGAGATTCAAATACTGTAACTCATGAAGAAGGTTAGTGGTACAGGAAATACTGTATATTCTTCAGCATTTGGTTAGCTAAATGCCGAGTGATGACCCGAATAAGCAATGTGCATCAATAATGTCTAGACGAGGGGTGCCCGACATACGGGTAGGAATTGTTCGTGTGTAATCTTAATTGGCAATGCCTACAAGTAACATACTTGTAGGGATTGCCGGAAGGAAAATATTGTTGAAGAAAGCCATGGGGCACAGCAGGAAAAGAACATTGTGATAAAATCTGTATAATTAAATTCAAATAAACTAAATATATTGAGTGGTTGCCTGAACAGCAAGTTCAACGAATAAAAATGCAATATTATGAGATTTACTGCAACAATATTTTGATGCAGATTACATTAATCTCATGAAAATCGGATAGGCAGCAAATATTTCAAGTACAGTATTTATATATCTTTCAAATATCGCTTTTTAAATCCAAAAGAGTCAGGAATTTGTACTTGACAGTGGGATTCTTCTTTATTGTGATGGCCCGCATAATGCTCTATTTTGTTCAATATGGCCCGTGGCCACTTCTGAATTTTCGGCGCCGCTGGTCTAGATCCTGATGTCTCCCAAATTGCTGAGCTGTTACCATGATCACAATCTTGAATGCGTTGCTCTCCTTTCTATGAATTACAATACATTTTGTCATTATGTATTGATGTCGGACTTCAAATTTATTGAGCGATTCTTGTTAGCCTTCTGACCTGACGAGTAAGCAGCTAAAATATCAAATTAAATCGTTCAAAATGCTGTAGAATGGAGCACACCGGAGCATCTGCTGGCGTATCGTTTGTAATTCTCCTTGTCATGGAACGACACCTGCAGAAAGTTTGAAAACTGCTTACACTTAATAAGTTTTTTTCTTCTTGGTGTCGCTCGTTGTTCCATTTTGGGGACGGTATTTCTCGTACGCACTGATGGTGAATCATTAACATAGGATATGTATAAGGGGTCCGCCTTTCCCACTATCGTTTCCATATTAACCAGAGCAACGCAAAACAACCCATCATGCTTGCTGGTTACTTGTGTTTTTTTTTTTCAAAGTCCGCAAGATTTTTTCTTACTCTTCGAAGTTTTACAACGCTATACAGTAGTACATTACCATTGCACAGTTAGTAATCTGCGGTATTTGACAAAAAAAAGTTCATATTATCCAGCATTAAAAAACAAATCGAAAGAAACCCAATCAACCGTCCAGAAAAAGCTCAACCATCATAAACGTCATCAGCAGGGACTACAAACATTTTTCAAAGTATTGGTGTTATATACATCAATGCATTCATCTTTCATAAGAGGAATTGTTTCACTCCATTAAATATAATTGGAGTTTATAATTAGATCTACACCTATTGTTCAAATTACGCAAAATATGTTTTCCATTCTTACAAATGCATTATTTTAGACGGAAATTGTAATTCTACTGAAATTTGTTGGCGTTGTAACACGAAGACAAAACTAATATCAGACAGCACTTTTTTATGGCAGTGGTCCCTTAATATCGAAGTTTTCTAGGGTATTTAACATTGAGGATGTGTGCTTAATTCAAAATTTTGGCAGTTGCTGAATGCTGAGGGCAGCGATTCATCGGGGGTCATATCTTATAGCAGGATTTGACTGTACAGTGCACACTAATGTAGAAAGGCACTTCTGAATAACTGTTAAGGTATCTTATAAAATGCTCCAATTAAGATTACGCACGAACAATACAAAGAACTCCTTATCTGCGGGCAATGAAATAATCAACCCAGCGCACCTTCGTACGTGATGTTGTCGGGTAAAAAAAATAGCAAAATACTGTATTGCACGGTAGTAATAATGTAATAATTATAACAGTAATAGGCAAAATAAGTTTCAAGACGTATACTGCTGCGATATTACCGTAGGTGTTCAATATTTTGAAGATAACTGTGGCGGGTGTGTGTTGGCTTGATGACTAACCTGCAAGTCGAAATGAGGTCGAGATCCCGGCAGAGGTCGTAGCAATCGTCACAGATTCGTTCTACCATCGCGAACGCGAATTTATCGTACTCCCCTTTGCAACCCATGTCCTGGAAGCTTCTCGGACCGAGTGCAGAGGGCACCACTCGCAAATCTTTGCCTGGAAGCTGCTTTGGATGCTTCGGAAAGGCGTCCAAGACCTCTGCCATTCCTGAGAGCAACGCGAATAAAATGCACGCGAACTTCGGCCACATTTCGAGACTTGTTTTTAATCTCAGGAAGTTTATTTTTTTTCCTGTAGTCGAAAAAAATTATAGAAGAGATAAACAAATTCAGAAACGGTTGTTCTAAACTTCTAATGCACTGTATAGTTTATAATCACATTACTGCTGTACTGTATATACTCCTCCTATCATATGCAGTACAATATTTGAAGATCCCGTATTTTTTATTTTAACCTTATTCAATTGCTGAATTTGATTAGTTCAAAATGTTTTCTGTGTATTTTAATTCAACGACTTAATTGGTCTATTCTATCCGTAGTATAGCACGTACCCAACGAAACGTCAACATTGCATATCATTTACATATAGAAATACTGCTGAATATATAAAATATGACCATGCTCACGCGTGATTTTTTTATGCGAACCTAATTCGAATTGAATTCTGGGCATGAACTTTTGATTGGGATCATGAGAATGGCAACAAAAAACCCTTGGCCAAACTGAAGCTGGACTAACTTGAAAAATATTGTTCGTAAAATTACTGTATACATTTCTTAATTCACTCACAAATTTGATTGAGAATTTTATTAAACTGTAAATTGATTTTCTGATGAACAGGGAAAAGTGCAAAACTGAGGTAAACGTACGTCTCTTACTCCTGCTGGTTAAATTTGGAAAGAGGAACGAGTAGAGAAACAGGAAAGATTATTGAGAGATTGGAATTTTTTTTTAAACACACACATACTGTATTATATTATTCTTATTTATATTTTTAGATAAACCCCATCCCAGAGGAAGATATGAATTATAAACTGAATGCTTATTTCTCATGTTCAGTACAAAACAGTATTTTAATTTGAAAGAGAAACCTCCCTCGAATTTCGGGGACGTAGAAATTTCCTCCCTCTTACAGCTGTTTTACATCAAAAATTCGAACCGATTTTTATTGAGAATAAAATGTTTTTTCCTTCAAAAGCACCCAACCTGAAATTTTTGCTTTGGGTATTAAAAAAAAGTCACGTTCCAAAATAAAAGTCGGAATTATATATAGATACAATAGATCCTCGCCTAAAATTTGTAAAAAGAAGCCGCTATCAAATATTTATGAGGAAAATTGAACTTCGTTCATGTCGACTTTACTCTGATCTGTATAGTTCGGGAATTCAATCGGCATTCGTGCATTTCTGAAAATGCCTTACTTCAGATTTTATTACATGTATGTTTTTTTCCTGATTCGGACGAGATCAGATCAAGAATCCGAGGATCTTCTCGAAAGCATACTGAATCGTATCCCGTGAACGACAGTCTGATTTATACTCGTCATCGTGAGTGGATGAATAAATGGATGACGTCGCACACAAGCCACCCCCCGGTGAGATACAGGGGGTTTCAGGTCCTCCTGCCCCCTTATCATTATTAATTTTTTTATGTACGCAGAAAGTGCTATACCCCTGTGGCAGGGGGTTCGCGCGTAAGGCACCTGCAACCCACATATTGTGACTCTTGGAATGCTGATGTGCGGCGTATGCAGCAAGCATCAACACGGGCTGAATGGTAAGTTTAATCACGTCATCTTGAGTTACGTGAAGTTGTAGAACGAAATATTTTGAAATATATATCTTGTTTTTAATTAACGTCCTTGTACATTACCTTTGTCAATTGTATTCATGCATTTTTAAACTACTGTATAAGGGAACGCATTGGAAATTATGCTTGGAAATTGAAAATACAGCGAGACTCCGAGATGCGGACGTAATTGGTGCATCAATAGTGTCCTGATGTCGGAATGTCCCCTATAATCATATTTTCCCTTAGACTTCAATGCCAATGTATTTAATTGGTTCGCCTTTTTTTCTAAAATTAGAGATAAGTCCTCAAAAAATTTAATAACAAACGTGTCCCTCAACTTCAAGTTGTATATAAAACAACAGTGCAGAACAAAACCACATAGAATCTGATCTTTTGTTATCAAAAGCATATAAAAAATAAAGAAAAAGAATAAGGCTTTTCAGAATATGCACAGATTATGGAAAAAACTCGGAAAAAAAGAAGCACAAAATCAGCTTGCTTGTGATTATAACTTAGAGCAAATTTATCATCAATAAATATCTACGACAATATGAACTTTTGGCACGATTTTTTTTCCTGTAGGTTTCCTTATGCTATACGATGCTTATATAGAAATGAATAACATGTTATTATTAAACTGATGTTTTTCTGTCGGAAAAAATATTTTTTTTCATGTACACTATGTTGATTTTATCCAGAAAGAACTAAATTCGGAATAATTGGTATTTTATTTGAAAAAAGATTTTTCTGCGGGAGTCGTGATATAATTAGTGTACTGTACTGTATATAGGAGTCCTTATAAACATGCGTAATTATGAGTTTGTTTTAATGAGATTATTCCTCCTGAAAATAAATTCAATCCTGCATCAAATCGAACATCAGTAACTATATTCAAAGAATCCCAACGCGTGTCTCTTGGAAACCGTGCCACACACACACACGTGTTGGCGGTGTTCTTATTGTCACTCTATACCGCATTGTTTGGTCCAAATGATCCCCCCTTTTCCCCCCTGTTTTATCCCCGTTTCGGAAAATTACGGGGGTTTCCGTGATGGTATATCATCCCAAGCCACACGAATAGGGAATTTTTCCGATGCGCGTTGCCCACGTCGTCGGAATATATACATACGATGCTGGGGGATAAATACGTCCATATATACTCGTGTACCAGTAGAGTACTGTACTGTATATACCAGTACCAGTACCGACTGATGATGCGATCTTCTCCGCAGTCGCAGGGAACAATCGTTAAATGGTTGTGGTCGTACGCGTGGGGTTTGAATCGTGTTATATATATATACATACGCACATGCCGATAAATCGAGGACCCGTATTAATTTTTTTGTTCGCCTGTTGGATGACCTAGTTGGGGGGAGCTGCGTTTTCAGCACCAATAAGTATTTTAGGCGCGTGTGGGAGTCATCCAAGCACGTCAGACTGTATGACCACGTGCATAAGGAAGAACATTGTTGGACATGTGAGTGAGACATTTACAGTATATAGAACCCGAATGTGGTGCATAAGCCACAAAGAAAAAATGAGGAATTGATTGGTCAAGTAAAACTGATGAATAAAACTCAGAATCTGCCGGGGAACTCGGCAGGGAGCCTTTGGTAAAAGGTCTCCAAAAGGAAAACAGAAAAATATGTATTTCGATTCACAAGACAACGAAGTTGGAAGATGCTTACGCAGCACGAGGTGATTCGAGACTGTAAGGATAACTAGATTATTAGGGAAAATGGACGACTGGAATTCCAGGTTGGAATTCCAGCGTGGAAGTTTTACACGGTTGTTCAGAGGAAGGGAAGGTTAGTGACACCTGTCCCTTACACCGAACATACGGACGCCCCGCCGACACTCCGAGGATCCGACTTAGGGACACTTGAAAGAGAAAAAATTTAATCAGCGCCGAAATCCAGCAGGAAACGTCTCGAGATATACGGAGTCTTTTCCAACATTTGTAAACAAACAAAAATTAAATGTCGATCATTCTGAATTATGACATCTCTTGCACAAGTTATTGAGCTATTTATATGCATAGAAAAAAATTTAATTACAAAACGTTCCAATGTATGATAAATAACACGCTGATTTTGTGCTCAATTTTTTCCGATTTTTTTTTGTGCATAATTTATTGGCAGCGTACACATGGCAGAAGGGTAAAAAGGATAATCTTCGACACAAATTGCTGCTGGGGTTGTTAAACGTCTTACTATATTCAGCTGGGGATTTATCCGGGTTTTGCGCGAAACATGGGTTGCAGTTGCGCCTCGCGCGTAACCCGGTGCCCCAACTTAATTCAGCTTTTAGAAAGAAAGAAAAAAGGGAGCAAATTATACAGATCATCACAGGGGGGTGATTTGTGTGTGGTTTCATTCGTTGCTCTGAAACGCGTGGCACGGGGATTTCGACCTGGAATGACCACGTCTTAAGAAAACTGCCCCGAATGACTTTATTATTTTCCTGAAATCACCGTAAAGTGAAATATTATGGTAAAGTAATCTAAAATTCTGTGTGAGTGCTGTCCTCTTTCTGCAACGATCTTGTTTGCAATAACAATTTTATCTACAGTTAAAGTATATAAACATTTTTTGGGTCTCATTGCGGGTTCTCTTTCCGTATGTTACAGGGGTTCTCTACAAGGAAATTCCCTCTATAACGCTTTTTTTCCAGTCCCTTGAATTACGTTGTAGATATATCTTTAGTTCTCATTCCAGAATATGCAGTGGGTTCCCAGCAATAAATATGCGAACATCATTTTACAGTATTTAACTCACCCGAATGAAAGTCAAAATGTCAAACTGAAAAACTCGATCTTTGCTAAATTATTTCTTGAATAAAAAATTATAAATAATAATTTAAATTTAAATTAATTAATTAATTGAATTAAATTTTCCCTTTACATTTTAGTGAAAGAAATTAAAATGTAAATGATATGCGATATACTGGTACTACAAATTGAAAAGCCACGGCGTTGTAAAAAGAAATGTATATAGATCTTTTGATGTAGGATGGGATGAAACGAAAATCTTCCATGTATCTGCAGCATATAGTAACTTTCTGATGAAACTTCCAGGGTATCAGCTTTTTTTTTCGATGATAATGATGATCAAGACCCACTTTTTCAGGGGACTCGTGGCTTAAATTGGCAGAGTACGTGGCGAATGCATGAGGTGGCACGGGGATGAGCTAATTTCGTCCATCGAAAGCGTGCACGTATACTGTACTGCTGTAAATTATAGAGAAAGGGAAAAAAATATTTCTTCCTAAAATATATTTTTTTCCGTACCTCGATTGATGTGAATCCCTCCGTCGATATTTAATTTAATATATGTGAGTAGAAAACAGGATTTATTCGAGTGATATACACCAGTGTTCCCCAACCCGTGGTCCGCGGACCCGATCAAGGCCTAAAATTTGTTTTGATAAATTTATTATTTTACTAGGGGAGAGGCACAGCCACACCTGGGCAAGTGACATCACAGGAAAAGATTTTGTCACCTTTTTGGAAGGATACTTTTTTCCATGTGAAAATTTTCAATTTAAAATAAATATCCCTGCCACCCCTGTCATCATCAGCAAAAGGGTGCCCAGCCACACCTGCATGGGCATGTCCACTTGTGTGCTGGCCCAGTCACACCACTGTGCATTCATCATATTTGAAAAAAGGATTGTATCTCAACAATCAATGAAGAATGTTACAGTATCTTTATTATCCAAAATTTTTGCAAGACAATTGCAGTTAAAATTATCTCGTGAAAAATAAAAGGCGACTTTTCTCATAATAACACTTGAGACAAATTTCCACCTTGTGAGAGGTCCTCAGACCCCAGCACAAATATCAGGTTTTAGTGAAATAAGTTTATAGCACAATCGGCCGTTTGCGGCCTAAGGGTCCTGAACCCTCAACTTGTGTTTATCAGCAATGTCCAAGTCCACAAATAATATTTCCCAGCAATAAATCAAGAGTGTCCCTAAGTTGAATTGTCCCTAAGTAAAGTCTTGTTTTCCCATAGGCTTAAATTATATAATTTTTAATCGGTGTTTTATGGAAGAAATATTCTTCAGAATTCCATGAAAAAATTTGTGTTTGCCACTTGAATTTGATCCAGTGAATATTTTTTCAACCCAATTAGAGCATTGGAGCATTGAATAGTTTACAGCTGTACAGTTCATTGAAATGTTGGCATCTGCAAATATAACATCCAAGTCACAAAGAGAGAAGGAAGTCCCTCTGTGCTATATTTAATTTTTTTTAATTAGCTAAATGGATGGGTGGATGGGAAAATGATGGGAAAAGTTCCAAAGAATTTTTCTTGCCAAGATCTTAGGGTTGGAAATATCTGTTTCTTGCAACTGAGCCTAATAAAAGTCAATTTTCCTAAAACTTATTGGAAATTTTATCATTCAATGTCCTCATGTTGAGTCAGTGTCCACATGTTGGACCTTTTTATGATTTTTTTTATTGAAAAATGAATGTCATGTCAAATTGTCCCCATGTTGATGTGTCCGTATGTGGGGGTCTCACTTTAGTTGGATCTTTCTAATTTAAACCTCCCAAAAAACCTACATTTCGTTTTTTTTTAAATCTAAATTTAGGTTTTTTGATAAACCTAAATTTGTATAATGTGTTTTTTTTCTTCAGTAAATTAAATCATCTGTAAACAATGAAACCTAGATGTTAGGGAGTCTCGCTGCAATCTTTTTAATCAATACTCATGCATTTGTTTAAAAAAAATTACTGATGCAGGTTTCAAGCGTTGCTTTTTTCTTGAAATTCTTATTGAGCAAGAAAAATAAATTAGAAGTGAAAAATGACCCAAAATAAAAGAAAGAAGGTCTCATTCTCATGGAATTAATCATCACTATAATTATTACTAGTTTTGCTCAGAGAATAATCAGTGATTTTATATGCAATGGTACTTTGGTGCATTGATAATTGAGAAAGCTGAATGGAATGTAGAAGCTATTTTTATTTGCGATCGATCACCAAACTCAAACTAAAATTTGTAATGCAATTTTTTCTCAGCACTGGATGTTCCTCACTGGAAGGCTTTCACTTCTTTCAACTTTCTATGAATTCGATTTGTCAAACTCTTTGGGCATTTATTCTAAGAAGTACATTTGCATTTCCAAAAAAGAGAGCCCAAAAAATAACAGTCTCAAAGGTATCGAAGGAAAGGCCGCTAAGCGAAAAGGCCGTTCTGAGGAGCTCCATTATACAGCATTGATAACTCATAAAAGATGAACCAAGAGCTTTGGACAAAATTAACCCAACTATTTGTGCGCCCAAATGTTGTTGAATTTTGTGTCAAGACGTAAAAATTTTTTTTATCACATGCCCTTTGAACTTAACTTTTTCATGTACTTATCAGAATTTTTGAAACTGAGACAATTGGCAAAGGTGGCTTTAAAATTCAAATAAAAATTTGAATTGATGCACAGATCGCAGAAATTGATGCCCAAGAAAAACATCACAGCAGCACTCGTGAATGCTTAGCTATAAAATCGATTTTTCAACATCGCTTGATCGTCATTCAATCTTCTCCAATTTCAAATCGGATGTATAACCTCTCGATGCAGGTTCAATCACAAACCTCAATCGCAATCACAATCACAAATCACAAACCAGACCTGTTTGTGTCTTGATCACAAAAATCTCGGATTTTCGTACGTCATTGCATTATTGCACAAACAATAGAAAAACCCATGTTCCCGCCCTTATTTGGAATCCCCCCCTCAAATAATAGAAGCATATCAAACCCCCTTCCACAATTTTCCAACACACCCAACCATAATTTCGTCGGGATTATTTACTCTCAACCCTGTTCGCAATTTTCACGCGAGGGAGAATTACACAATTTTCGCATATAATCAATATCCTGGTCCCGGAATAAGAGGCGGAGAATATGAAGCGCGTTCTACCGGGCTTGATCGATTGGGAACGGGTTCTGGCATTTCGGTTTGTGTTCCCTGTGATTTTGTGGAATGTCAACAATTTTGCCAATGGTCATGTGAGGTTGACCTTTCCGCCTGCGAGGCAGTACGCCTTGGATTTCGCGGATAACATCCGGACTGAGCCACCGTGCGGAATGCCCAGAAATTTGCGTGAGTTTCAACATTTTTGCAGAAATTCAAACGCATCCGGGAAAGTAAAAAAACTTCAATATCATTGTGCCTATTTCAGAGCCAGATATTCAAAATGAATGCATATACAAAAATCTCATCCATAATGTGTGATTACCAGTTGTCCTTCAACATGTAACCATGGTGAATTGTTGGAATTAAAAAAAATACCCTGCATAATTTGTATCATTAGTTCATTACACATATATGAGCTACTTTTATAGAAACCAAAATTTAATGTAAAATTTGTCCCAATGTTCAGGTGTTGTCAGAAATATATTCTAGACAAGAAAGGAATGATTACTGAATTCTTTTTGATTGAAAGATCAGAAACTGATTGAACAACAAATTGACTTCCAATAATCAAGCTTATGATAAACTGCAAAAATATGAAAAAGAAAACGACTTGATCAGCCAGGCTGTGGCCAGGACTAAAAAGTCATAGTATAAAATTATATATTTTCTCAGAAATTAATGACAATATTTCACAAGACAGGAGAGAATAAATGACTGTAACTCAATGTAGAGGAATTGGCTGAAAAACCACAACGAAAGAATTGGACTGTTGCAAGGTCTGCACGCTTTGAAGATCAAGACTCAATTGATTTTTCTGCTGGTTTTCACCAAACAGGAAAAGTATTTCAATGAAGAGAGAGATATAGAAAAAGGTCCTTGATGCTCAAGGATTCAGCAAAAACAAATTCTGAAAGACAGTATGATGTTTGGGAGGAAGATTGCAGAACTCAAGGTCAACTCTGGTCCCACAAGATTCTTCAAAGATTAGCAGCCTTTGCTGATTCTCATAAACCTGTTACTTCCAAACACCCCTTACTTTTATTTTTGACAGGTGTGGCTGAGCATGCTCAGCTAGTTTCTGCAATTGTAATTGTGATCAGGTCTCAGAAATCTTCATAATACAAGTCTTAAATAAATTCTGGACTGATATTTTGAAGGCATTGTGTTTCAAAAACTTCCCTGCAACAGACGCGTGGAAGCAATTATTCAGTATGTCGAAATTAATTTTTCTTAGGTTATACCCAATATTTGGCCAAACTTATTCAACAATAAAAAATTAAACATTGCATCATTATATCTGCAATCTAACACAAAAATGCGCAAATTTTATGTGCAGGTAACATGAAAGAAATGAACCATGTTTATTTTCAGCTGGAACAACAAGCATCGTCACTACTTTGCAAGCTGGACGCAGATACAATTTCACTTGGCACATGGCTTATCCTCACAAGGTGCAGTATTCAAAAATAAATACAAAACTGCACAGAGAATCTATCCGTCATTACTCCTATTTTAATAATTATTACTAAAGCTTTTGTAAATACCTGTGGTAAATACCTGTGGTCTTTACAGTGGGCTTAATAAATAGACCCTAGTGAACACATTTCTTGAGAAACGATATCTAATTGTAAGGTTTTACCAGTAAGAATTAGATTAATCAAGCCTTACACCTTGATTGCGGGTTTTAGCAGAGTTTCCGGGATTTAGATTTTTCAAGATAGAGAAAAAATAAATCAGAAC
>CAJPEX010000448.1:0-103823 GCA_905338405.1 Notodromas monacha
TTCATTTACCCTCTCAATCCTCGCTTTGCATTCTTCAGGGCCCTGCTTTTCAACCAAGGGTAAGCGTACCTCTGAATGGCACCCTGGCCCCTTGCACGCGTACCACTCGTGGTCAGTAGGGCACCTATACCAGGTGATACGTGAGATTGTCCGTAAAAAAAAAATATATATATTACATATTGGACCTCGGCTACAATATGGAGACACTGTACTAAACTTGAACCCCAATAGCTCGAACCTCCCATAGATGCATTTTTTGACATCCCCATCTAAATTCCCTGAGTAAAAATGCATTAAAAACCTCTCTAACTCGAAGTCTTGTCCTCTCAAACCTCCAAAAATCTCAAATTTTCCCTTTGTTTCCCATGCCTGGAAAGAGAAAAGCAATAAAAATGAACTTGATGCGTCTCGAAAGGAAGTGAAAGACTAATTGGGCAAATGAGCCGCTGCCTCCAAGTACAGCATCCTATAAACTCATACAAGAAGCAATTTGATGCCCAGAATATCAGCATTGAAAATTTCCTGCAATTCTTCTATGCTTCCCACAACAAAATTGCTTGTTTTCCTCACTCAAAACCTTTATACAGTAACAAGTTGATTTTTTTGCTGATCCCTTGAAATTTGACTTAGAGAGGTTTGCCTGTATTTAAATACACTTAAGGAATGGAGTGTGTGAATGCGGTTAAAAAAAAATAAAAATAAGAA
Organism: Notodromas monacha; assembly: GCA_905338405.1. Taxonomy (NCBI): domain Eukaryota; kingdom Metazoa; phylum Arthropoda; class Ostracoda; order Podocopida; family Cyprididae; genus Notodromas; species Notodromas monacha. The sequence continues at coordinate 706 of CAJPEX010000448.1, forward strand.
TGAACTTCAAAAGAGTGCCTTTATCTCAAATATATGAGCACATATACTTTAGAAATATATTTACTTTTCTGAAAGGAGGGCAAGCCCTGCATAGATACAACTTGACGATGTGGTAGACCCACATTGCGGCGTTACGTGAATAGCAGATAATCTTGAAAGCCGTAATGCACTGAATTTCTCGGAGTCGGATGACATTGTGCATACAAATTGCTCATGGTACTTGACTACTCGTAGTGGAAAAAAAATTTTGGAAATAGAACGTGCCATCTTCCAAAGGATCTGACGTCATGTGATCCTGAGCCTGGCATATGATCCGTATGCAGGGCCCGGCTTTTCAGCGAGTGGTACTTGAGCAGGGGTACATCCAGGAGGTGGTACGCAAACATTGCCAGCACGAAAGTGGCAAAACTGTTGAAACGTCCTCCTTCAGCGAGCTTAAAAGTCCTTCAGACCGTTCGTCGCATTCCTCGGATAGAATCTAAAAAGGGACATCAGCATTTTAGATTTTATCCTTCAGTAATCGAGCTGCACCGGAGCGACTGATGAAAGATATGAAAGATATAATGCTCCGCAGCGAACGATGATGCAGCCGTATCTTAACGATTTCTCATTGTTGTTAATTATCGTCTGAAATAAAAATTAGTGATCAATAAAACTGGAATGTATAAATCAGAATCTCCAACGTCAAATCTCCGAAGACTGCAGTTTGACGTGGCTTTATGACTTCATTCATCAGTCTTGTTTTCTTCGTAGTTGTTTCTTTCCTGNGTAACGATATCCAATTTTTTGGATGAAAACATTGCAATTGGCATGCTTTCTCTTCGTTTCTTTGATGCACGAAAAAACTTATCTTGAATAGGATCTCAATCGCACAACTCCTCCGCTTTGAAAAATAAAGCGGCAGTATCGTTTCGGGAAGGAAGACAAAAATGGAACAACATTATTTCATTCATTTTAGTATCGTGCAGCTATGCAATTTATGCTGATCCGAAGAGTTGACATAAAAATTGTTTAAAGTATCAGTTTTGGAAATTAACATATCGGCGCGTCAAGGAACCTCAACCCATAATACGTGAGGCTCTGGAGTTTGGAATTCTAGAGATCACGGCTGAATAAAAAGCTAGCACGATGCAAACAATTTTTGCGTGAAAAAACCTCCTAACAATCCCGAAGGAACAATAATACAGGATGGCAGGTGGCTCGTAAAATGTTCACGGTGATAACTTTTCTAACGCCTTGTGAGTTCAGGACATAAACCTGACGCGCGGCGCCACATTCTGCGCGTGGTTTTTAAAATCGCTTCTTTGAGACAACGTTTAGATTAATTTTAAAGAGGCTGACAAAATGTTGGAAGAATAAATCAGTGCGCGCCTTTCGTAAACCATTAAGAATTGTTTTTCAACCAACACAACAGCTCGTGCAGCAGAAAATACGTTTATTAAAGGCTTCTGGATGCACATAAATTTTGAAGAAAAACGGCAAGCTAGTCTAACCACCGATCAGTGAATGAGTCCTGAACGCATCTCTGCCCGCGATGCACCAAAAGCCTGATCGTTTCAAACCAAGTAGGTTGATCCGGTGATCGTTCTCGAGGGTGGGGGACGCAAGCAAGAAGCCCACGCAGGCTGTGATCACGGATTTACTGTCGTCGGGGATTATAGGCGCCCGGAGAAAGCCGCCTTGGCGGCTCGTGACGCTAATACAATCCCGCGCGGTCAGCTTCTTCATGCAGTACAGTGAGCGAGAATGACCCGAAGGGGAAGGTGCTTTGCCGGGTTCGCCCAAGCAGCCTGGCATATTTAAGTTGCGCGTGTTTACTTCTTGGTTTCACAACTCCGTTCTCCGGGCCTGAAAGTAAATGGGAGAGTTAGGAGCGAAACGTAAGAAGTCCCGGGACGAAAAGTTGGTTCCCATTCGCATGGAGACTTACCGTGGGACCGGGGAACGTGCGCATGGTGAGCACCAGTCATCCCGTGGATCCAGGTGATACGTGAGATTGTCCGTAAAACAAACAAAAGATATACTGTAACATGTTGGACCTCGGCTACAATATGGAGACACTGTACTAAAGTTGAACCCCAATAGCTCGAACCTCCCATAGAGGATTTTTTTTTTTACATCCCCATCTAAAGTCCCTGAGTAAAAATGCATTAAAAACCTCGCTAACTCGAAGTCTTGTCCTCTCAAACCTCCAAAAGTCAAATTTTCCCTTTGTTTCCCATGACTGGAAAGAGAAAAGCAATAAAAATTAACTTGATGCGTCTCGAAAGGAAGTGAAAGACTAATTGGGCAAATGAGCCCCTGCCTCCAAGTACAGCATCCTATAAACTCATTCAAGAAGCAGTTTGAGGCCCAGAATATCAGCATTGAAAATTTCCTGCAATACTTCTATGCTTCCCAAAACAAAATTGCTTGTTTTCCTCACTCAAAACCTTTATACAGTAACAAGTTGATTTTTTTGCTGATCCCTTGAAGTTTGACTCAGAGAGGTTTGCCTGTATTTAAATACACTTAAGGAATGGAGTGTGTGAATGCGGTTAAAAAAAATAATAATAAGAATGAACTTCAAAAGAGTGCCTTTATCTCAAAGATATGAGCACATATACTTTAGAAATATATTTACTTTTCTGAAAGGAGGGCAAGCCCTGCATAGATACAACTTGACGATGTGGTAGACCCACGTTGTGGCGTTACGTGAATAGCAGATAATCTCGAAAGCCGTAATGCACTGAATTTCTCGGAGTCGGATGACATTGTGCATACAAATTGCTCATGGTACTTGACTACTCGTAGTGGAAAAAAATTTTGGAAATAGAACGTGCCATCTTCCAAAGGATCTGACGTCATGTGATCCTGAGCCTGGCATATGATCCGTATGCAGGGCCCGGCTTTTCAGCGAGTGGTACTTGAGCAGGGGTACATCAAAAAAAATTTTGGAAATAGAACGTGCCATCTTCCAAAGGATCTGACGTCATGTGATCCTGAGCCTGGCATATGATCCGTATGCAGGGCCCGGCTTTTCAGCGAGTGGTACTTGAGCAGGGGTACATCCAGGAGGTGGTACGCAAACATTGCCAGCACGAAAGTGGCAAAACTGTTGAAACGTCCTCCTTCAGCGAGCTTAAAAGTCCTTCAGACCGTTCGTCGCATTCCTCGGATAGAATCTAAAAAGGGACATCAGCATTTTTCTAAAATAGGAAGTCATTAGCTCGACGTGGCCTCGCTGACTACTTTCTATACTTTCTATATTACGAGGCGTCGCTTGCTACTACGTCGGCATAGAATTGCTAAAGAGTAACAACAATTAATAGCAGCGAAATAAAAATTAGTGATCAATAAAACTGGAATGTATAAATCAGAATCTCCAACGTCAAATCTCCGAAGACTGCAGTTCGACGTGGCTTTATGACTTCATTCATCAGTCTTGTTTTCTTCGTAGTTGTTTCTTTCCTGTTTGTATACACTTTCTTTCCTTCGACGGAAATTTGATTCGACTTGATCATTGGGTTCTGGATTTTTCGATTGATCATATTTCACATAGACTTTCAGAGGCCCAACCGATGTCTTGCCTAGAAATACAAAAAAATTAAAGAAGGATATGAAGACTAGAAACAATGAATGCCGTTCCAGTTTTTTTTTCTCACTGAAGAATCTAAAAGTCATCAAAAATAAACTTTGGAGATTATGAGGCAGGAACAAACTGCAGTAGACTTTTCGTAGCGAAAGCGAGGAGAGGAATTATTAATTTTCTTGAAAGTCGACTTCCCGGATTTCCGAATACTGTACTGCACTCTACCATACCTCTGTCTCCCTCATGTAAATTTTTTTTTAACAGAGGGAGGATTTCCCTCGCAAATAACTGTTCAAAGCCATGCTCTTTTTACAAGTTTGCAAAAGGACCAGAAGGGCGAAGGGACTATAAACAGGACTAAAAGGGGGTAGAGTGCAATGTACATCTGTGGCGATTCGAAGGAAAAATTTCCGAAGTGGACTATAAATACGAAGTCTTTTTCCACTGACAGCTCGATTACGGTTGGAGGCTGAATAGGTATCGCTGTATCGGTGAACCGAGAAGAGACCAGAAAAACGGGTCTCGTTTTTTCTGACTACGTTACGCCCGAATTGCGGAAGTGTTCATACCCGGGACTGACTTGAAAAAATACCCTCTTGGACTGATGAAAACTCTGACTCGAGACTTCGAGGGAGGGATGTTTTATGCAGACATGCAAGTCTTGAGAGCGTATTTTTCAGCATTTCCCGATCAAAAGATAGATCTCCTTCAAGGGCTCATGTTCACCGAGAACGATTTATGTCGCTCATTCTACTGCTTCGCGATCTTTCTGGCTCGGAACCTTCACTTTTATTTCGGAAGGCTTCAAATATTTGATTGATAAAGTCCGATTGGATTAAGTTCTTCATCATCAAGTTTTCTTGCAGATGCACTGGACGGAAACAACATTTTGATCTTCTCGTTTGTTTGTTTTTAATGCGCGCGACCGAATTAAATTTCACAGGAGACAAGTCTTGGAGTGCTTTGTGAGAAATTAAGTAAACACTCGTACAGTAATTGCATTGAAATTGGCAAGATATTGTGCTTCAGTTTCTTCGATCGAATAATTTCTGTTAAAACTCTGTGAGTACTTCGGGAGTGGATCCAGTTCATGGCTTTAAATCGAATGCGTGGAAGGCGAAAGAAATCCTCACCAAGAAACCAGTTTTAATTCATCTCATAACGAATAAAAAGGAAGTTTCCGCCTTGAATTGTGGAGAAAACCCGATGCGCCGATGTCATTCCTTCTTAGACTACGTCCATATGTCGGAACATCACTCACCAAGAAACCAGTTTTAATTCATCTCATAACGAATAAAAAGGAAGTTTCCGCCTTGAATTGTGGAGAAAACCCGATGCGCCGATGTCATTCCTTCTTAGACTACGTCCATATGTCGGAACATCATCTTGTCGGATCACATTTTCTCGTATGCTTCAGTGGAAAACATTTTTTACCACTACTGATTGACAAAAAGAAATCCTTCGAAAAATTCGATGAAATATTTTTTTAACTTCAAGCTGCAAAAAAATAATTGCGCAGAAGAGAAAGACACTGAATCTGCACTCGTGACATAAACAGGAGTCCCCAAAAATTAAACATGTTGCCATAGTGTACAACTGTGCACCTTTGATGGAAAAACCCTTATAGCACGAAGTTAGCCAGTTCTTATCCACGGTTTATATCACATTTGTAATATGATGCAGTATGTTATGCTTTTCTGTCACTAAAAATAGCACTCTTTCTTTGAGAAATATCAGCATTAAAAAAATCGAATTTTCTCAAGAGAAGTTTCAAGAAATTGTCCTGTTGTCGGGTCAGATTTTGTTAAATTGAAGTGCCGGCAAGTCGAAATTCCGTATTTCGAAGCATCCGTATGTCGGGTCCTCATTATACAGTACTTCATGCATGAAACTCGTCTCCTAGCATAAGAATGAAAAACTTCATAGCTTTATAAAACGAACTTGATCTCTGCTTACTGATTATTTCAACTTTATAGCTCATGCATTCACTGTCGGGGTTTTCGGTGAAATAGTTTTGAAACTCTTGAGCAGGTTATGAATGAGGAAACTGCGTAGCTTTTGGGGTGAACTTCATCTTCGTTAAGTGATCAGATAAACTTCATGTTCAAGAAAGTAAGCTAGGTCCGACTACCTCTCAAATGCACAATCTCAAGCGTTGAAAGTCGAGTAACGACAGCGAATTAAGTAGCTGAATACCATCTTTAGACTTAGTTCCTTCCTATGAAAGGACTTTATAGCTGTATTTAAACGCAGACTACTCGCTGATTACTTTAGCTGAGTAATAGAAAAGTGGAACGCTGCAACATATGCATAAATCTGGCCAGTACGGTAAGTCCAATATCTCGTGGTGTTTGAAGCAGTCAGTTTTGAACTCCGTGGCATGGGGATTTTTATGAAGGTCCATTTCTGCGTGGGATGCCTCAAAAGAGTGGAATGCAAACCAGGCTTGCGCTTAAAAGATGGATCGCGGCTTTTATGAAGAACCCATGCAACTCTTGCCCGAAATTGAGCATCCCAGTTTCCTGGAGCCGAGTACTCATAAATCCGGAATCCCCGGCGGATGTGCCGCTTGTTCGGGGAGCCGCATTTGAATTCTCTCGTTATTGAATGTGCCTATACGAAGATACTGCTTAGACTGCGCCCCGATGAACTGCGCTGCAATCTCCTCAAAGGGTCCTTTGTCCCATTGAACGGGGGTTTCCAACTCGGAGACAAAGGATCCCGGTTTCCTCCGCTTGTCACCGTCGTGTTGTCTGGCTCATGGTTTCGCGATGCTGATGCGGGGATTGCGGAAAATGTCGCCCGGGTTCTCGTGCTGCGCTGAGGTCACTGGGCGTCTGTGAAGCGCTTTCTGGGCTGCTCGTTAAAAAATCCCCCTGTGGCTTCTCATGCATCCTCTGAATGACTTTTCCAGTCGCTGATCAGCTTGCGATTATTTACCAACTGTAAAACGATTAAAAACAAAATTCTGCCAATGCTATTTGCGTGCTAGGGATGCCGATGCGAACTTCCAGAAGCATGCCGGAAATTCCTTTCGCGGATGAATCGTGGCACCTATTGCTGACGGAAACACACTAAAACTGTTCCCACTGTTCGATGATCAATAATTATAAATTTTTAGTCAGCAACAGTCTTAAATCTGAATAGTGAGACAATACTGTGCTTATTACTAGAAATCCAGAGGCGAGCTCAACTTGTATTTTTAGCCGGTCCTTCAAAAATTAAAAATAGGAATACTGTATTAGCACAGGTGGGCTGTCACTACAACAATCTTGTCTACAACGATTTTCTCTGTATAACGAATCCCCCCTCCCAAGGGATTGTTTTCCATATTGTAGGAATTTTCTACAACTAAATTCACGCTTTAACGATTTTTTTCTGGTCCCTTGACACCTGTGATAAGAATAAGTTATTGGATCATAAAATAATTTATTCGGATACTGCTCTGAATATGAACCTTGCAACCATAATTTTTTTTTCATAGCACATTTATCGATTTTCCTCATGAACTTTCCCGTGATTCTAGAATCTAGAATCCCCGTTGTTTAAATCCTCAGGATATTACTTGAATTATTTTCCCGAAGATCTGAGATTTCAACCTCCAATGACACACACTTTCGCTCCTTCAACATGACATGTCCAGCTCTATATTTTTTTAATTAGGACACACCCCGATAAAAAGCCCTGATCCATTTTCAAAGACAAATAATATCGAGCTTATGTTTCTTTTCTGGGATGGTGGATTTTTTAAGCGATCGGAAGATTACACTGCACACATTTTTCGAGGCTTTTCCTTTTGATTTTGTAAACGTGAATCATCATAATCAAAGCCCCTCTGAAAGCATGCAAAAATGCCTTCGAGTTTTTTTTTTTGGAAAATTGGAAGGGGTCAAACGGGAAATTTTCTTCCATTCGTCATGAGTTAGTGCGTTGGTTGAGCAGAGCATTAGGTCTAATGTAATGTGATGGCTCGGCCATTTTTCTGGAGCTTTTGTAATTCGGAGCGACGAGTGCCGGGTGGCGCGGCATTTTCGACGCGGGAATTTTCTGCATTCGGTCGTAATGGCGTTGGCTTCCTCGGGGAAAGCCTGGGAAAAGCGAGGAAGTTTTCTACTCATACAAGAGCCATGTTCCCTTGCACAGCCGCCAGTCCAATGGACATGCTTTCGCAGCGATGGACTGACGCGGGATTAAAAGGAGCAGCCAGCCAGAAGAAACAACTTTTGATGGGCCACACGTCTCAGTGTACTGCATCTGCACCTCCCTTTTCGTTGGAACTGGGAAGTGCTGCTAAAGCGACTGTGCGAGGTGGCTCAGTACTCGGTTGTCTGCCCGACTTTACCCGTCGTCTTCCGTCACCGTATTCACGACTGCATGGGTGAAATGCACGCTTAAAGCCTCCCCAGAGCCAAGCTCGCTGCACAGGACGTAAGACCCACGATACTAAGAAGTAATGCGAAGGGTTTACTCAACGCAACCTCCGTCCCTCTTAGGGGCTGCATATTACCATCTGAAGTGCGGAGCAGGTGAACAACGTATTCACGACCATCATTTTTCCTCCTTGCGACTCGGATAGTCCGCAGAGCTCTCGGTCTTGGGCTTCCGAGAACTGTCTGTCGACGGACGATTCTTGAGCAAATAGCCTGAATTTCACAGGACGTCCCCTTTTTTTATGCTTAAGGGGTCAACTACTGAAGTGTGGGTGGAAGTTGCTTTTCAAATGCGGCTTTCATAATACTTTATGGTTTCCTAGAACTCCGAGTAGGAATAGTCCTTTTATTTCCTCCAAAATCGAATGATGGTCATTTTCGTAGTGCGAGTTATTTTCTGGAGGAAACAGCAACAAAAGCTAGAAATTATGATCGGATCTTCTGCGTTGAAACTTGTGAAGGAACTTATTTGAAGGGCAAGAGAAAATCTGATCAGCGGCCCACTGATTTAAAAAGATTAGAGGATTCGAATGAAGAATGCTTGTAAAATTTCTCTGGAAGTTAACATGGGGAAATGAGAGGTGGGCAAAGGCGAAAACTCAATTTTGGAACGTGCTTTCAAGGAGAACAGTGATGGAAAAGAGTGGGAGGTTTTATTGAATTATCACTTTTTAATTTTTCAGAAACAAAGCTCAGTTTCTGAACAGGAGGTAAGTGTTGAAAAATGGCTCGTTTCATTCAGATATGAGACGAATTTTTTTCTCGGAAAAAATAGTTGAATAATTCGGATGCGTCTCATATTCAAATTTGACTCTCAGCACTTCGAAAACGTCTCAGTTCTACTTGTTGATCGCATCAATGCGTTTGGATAACAAAATCTTCAGAGTTAAACGTAAATGAAAAAATTAAACAAATACCTGTCGTCATTCAAGGACTTAAATACTAGAATTGAGATTTAGGTTGATGACGTTTGTAATTGAGGCGTGAGTCAAGTCATCGAACGTCCGTGATTCGTTGAAAGAAATTGGACGAATTGGAAAAAGTCTTACGGACTAAGACTTTTTTTTTCCTTTTAAGGCACAAAAAATAGAGGCACAGGTTTAGAATCTATGGCGTCTTATATTCGAGCTAATGCGGGTACCCCTTGTTTTTTCTTCTAAACTTTGACGGGTCTTCTATATAAACAATCATCTCTAGCTAGCTTCGTCAGTTTTGCTTCAGATGCTCAAATTCAATGAGAAATTCGGGCCCCAGTGTTTTTCCCGGGGCTTTCTATTTTCCGCAGTGTTGGGACAGCTGCCAGTACTTGGGCACGGAATTTGAGGATTGGAGAGACATTTGCACGCAATCCCACATATGCGTAAGTCTGTCCTTATAATGGTGGTCGTACTTCGAAAGCAGTTAAATATTTCCTTAGAGCTGTCTGCTGGTTAATGAATGCCCCCTGATTTTCAATAAAAAATGCAGATACTATTTTCCTTTTTCCTCTATTCAAGAAGCCTTTGAAAAAATTAAATTTGATCAAACTCAAAGAATATTGCAGCTTGTTTTCACCACTAAAAAATTGATAAATTCGAAGAGTAGAATGTAAGTCAATGTCAATTTTTATGTGTTGGTCCTTGATTGAAAACACAATTCAAATTAATTTTTAAAACTCCTCTGCTTCTTTATAAACCTTCCCTAATTTATATGTAAGACAGAACTGCAAAAACTCTTATTACTCCTTCTTCCCGTCTCGTAAGTTGTTGGGGGTAAGTCAAATTTTATCGCTTTGGAAAATTTTTTATAGCATAGCATTATCCCTCTATCAAACAAGATTGAGACGACGGGCAATATTTCAATGTATAGTATCGGAGAGAACCCGCGGCCTAAATATAATGAAGGGATGGCAACTCTGGAAGGTGCCAAAATTGCACCAATACGGAATTCGATAGCACACAAATAAATCCATCTTGGCATTGCCTAAAGTGGATGATAGTCCCCATATGGAAGTTGAATATACAGATGGAAGAAGAGCAAACATTGTCGATTTAAAAAAAATTGCATTTGTTTACCAGCGAGATACGAGGCCTTGTCAAATATGAGCTTGTATGACATGGAATTTTCATCTTCTGTACTTCACCACTGAGAGATTTTCTCTCCCGCACAATTTCATCGAGACGAACTGAATTAAAACTGACAATTTTCGGGCCAGTCAGTCCTCAATATGGAATTCACCCTTCAAAATCATTCTAACATTTCTCGTCTGCAAGATGGTAAACATCACCAAATTTCTGTGGAAGCCGACAGGAAACAGTATATATTTTTTTACTTCATCCTTCGAATTGTATCTCACTTGAACGCAAGTCGAGCGCAGTTTTTTTTTTTTTTTACGCATGGCCTATCGAAGAGAATTTATAAATTCGACGGGCGAAATTGAAGTAACAACGTCAATTTTCCATGCAGTCGTCGATATTCCTCTGGATCCAAATTCGTCTTCTGGCACCCCGGGTGTGTCTGAATCCAATAAGTTCGAAAGAGATCGCGCTCCATTCGTATGGTGCAGTCGTGATTTCTTCTAGAAAGTTCTCCTTCCGAATTCACCGGGTTCCCCCTGTTTCCCTGCAGCTCCGTGGGTGTCAGTTGGCGTGCTCGTTCTACCGGAGCCGACCTGGCCTCGGGGTAGAGAACCCCGTGCGGCCTGGCTTGGAAATCACCGAGTCTACTGCTTCCTGGAACCCGGCGACCCTCGTCGGCACGGCGCCCGTCGTCTGGGTTCTCATGGTTCGTGCGAAGGCCGACGAGGACTGGCGAGAAGTTTCCCAGGTAAACTCTTCGTTCTGATTCAGAAATTAGCGAATCGCCGTCTTGCGAATATCTGTCCGCGACAAGGCAAAATGTTCACATTTGGAACTTCCTCTTTTAAAGAAAAGGAATGCGCAATTTCCTGAATTCCGCCGGAAATAGTTGAGATTCTCATAATCGTCCAGTCAGTGAAACTTCGATTGCCCGGGCTAAGGACTACATGTTTTTGCCCGGGATATAAAATTACTGAATGTAAGGGTAAAACATAATTAACGATTCACTCAGAGGATAGAAAAATGTATTCAAAAAGTAAACCTTGTTGGAAATATAAAAGAAACCGATTTTATAGCTGCCATCAAACTTTTCTTTGAAAGTCAGTGATATACAGTATTGCTGCTGTTCGCTTTTCCCATTTTTGGTGCATTCGTAAACACTCATCTCCATTTTTATACGCATTCGATTTTTCAAGTATATCGTGTTCATGTTGATTTGACGTCAATGCGAAAGAAAATGTTCATGTTGATTGGAAAAATGACAGGGATGAAGGGCATGTGGTCCAATTTTTTCCGTTGATGATTATGAATGTGTTTTGTTCATGAAATTTACGGTTAATCGAAGTCCAGGTAAATTGGGTTCTACAGCGAATACTTTGAATTAATGCTTCAGAAGTCGAGTACTTGTCTGTTCGTAGTACTCAATTGCCTCTATTTCGAGTCAGAAAAAATTCTATCTTACTTCATCTCACAGAGACATGCTGCAAACTGCTTCGTCAGCCTCAGTCCAAAATTCTTCATATTAATAGTTTCCAGATCCCCTCAAGTTGTCGACCGTAATTCAAAAATGTTCCTTGAGTAATACTTTACCATACTTCTGAAGAAAATCAAGATCCCATTCATGCATCATGTTTTTTCGGAATACAGTGCAGTACTTGTCCCAGTTTACTGACGTGTATGTCGTATACTTCATGTGGTAATTCTCTGCAATCGCCGAAAAACGAAATTTGTTTTTGTTCGTTAGAGTATAAATCCGACATACTCCGTCAAAGTTACCCGTACATTTATAGTGGTGCTCAATCACTGGGGTCAAATTCAAGAAAAGCATAATAAATAGTTCTGCAGGCAAGCGATGCATAGCTGTATGAAAGGTTTGTCTACTCAATAATGAAACTTATATTGCAATGATCCAGATGTTATTTGATTGAAAATTCTGCCATTTAAACGCTTATCCTTTCAAGGTACACGTATTTCTCACTTTCACTACTCTCCGTTATTATTACTTTTGCAGTAACAGGACTTTAACACATTCTTTTATGCGTGCAAAGTTCTTTTTGACGATCTGAAGGGTTTTGAAATGTGTTCGTCTTGGTCTGGATTCATGTATCCGGGTAAAAAGTCACGAGGTACTACTATATTTGGCATATCAAAGAATGCTAAAGTTTCTGAATGCTTTTGAAAAATAAATTAATAAACAAGTCGGTTTGGCTGGTTCTAAAAAAAAACGCTGTTTAGGGACTTGATGTTTTTCTTCATAAAGAGCTTTTATAAAATGGCGTGACTGGATAATATCCTCGAGAAATATTACATCGGGTTAACGCAGATTTACGATTTCTTCCCAGTTTAATCCTGCACAGTACGCCCACAAAACAATGGGCGACCTATTCTGTTGGAAAGCTGACTTAATGTGAAATATTAACTTTACCCGAGAGTTGTTTTTAGAAGGTAAGTAGTTCCAGTTTTGGAAACGGTCGCTTCTGTATTTTTGATTTGATTTCTTGTTGAATTAAATTTGAAGATGTTTCTGCGATTTTCTCAAGGACGTCATTATCCGAACTCTTCGGGTCATGTGCCAAGTACCATGTTAAGATCGTTCTTTTTTCAGTCCTGTAAAGTCAGTTTTTATTGCTGCTTGAAAATGTCATCACCTTTTTCTTCTCAATGCTTGCGCCATCTACTGGAACCCCGAAACGCTTACATCCACGTATATATGGCCGGAACCGAAACTTTTCAAAATTCAAACAGTCATAAAAAATCAATTTTCACAATATATCAGCTTCAAATTTCGTGCTAAATTATGTCCAAATAAATATTCCACTGATGAAAATGATATATTTGCGCAGTTTCAAAGTCTTGCGGGGCATTAAACACTATTTTATTTTCCAAGGACGACAGGCATATCAAATCAAGTTTCAACTGAGCGAACACTTCCCGTGTGTATCAATGCCTTCCAAAATACAGTACAGTAGTAATATTAAGCTGCGAATGCAACGAAGTGTAGTACTGTACATGGCGAGTAAATCTTAGAAGATGCTCTTTTTTTTTGTGCAAGAAGCAACGTTTTCGGTCAGATAATTTGCTCAGTGCTCAACTGCGTGAGAAATGAGTTTGCACGTGACGTAATCATAGTGACTCATGTTTGCTCGAACATAACCATGAAGAAAATGAAGAAAAACTGTTTATTTCTCGCTAATTCCAGACAGTGGGATCCCAAGCGTCGATCAAATATTTGTACGTGACCAACAACACCGAGTTCAGGGTCGTCGGAGTCAACGCCATCAGTATCGTCGCGGACGAGAAAAAGTCATCTTCGGATTCAGATGTGGATAGTCAAATGAACAAGGTAATTTCCTCCTTGTACAAAATCATGAAGCGATCCTTTTTGATTGCTCCTTTATAGACTTGTGCAGTATCCGTAACAGTTTGACGCCTGGAAAGTTGAAATACCAAATCAGCTTACACGGTTCCTTTATTTTAAAATTACGCACAGTATTTTATGCCATTTTGGGTCGCCATTTCCAAACGAAAAAGAGCGCCTGAACGCTCGGGTTCGGCTTTAGATATATATATGTGAGCATCAGCCGCATTGAAATATTTAAAAGATTGGATGAATTCCGGAAAAAATGGGAATCAAAATATGTAAAGAACGCATTTGAACAATTTATATGGGAATTCCAGTAAAATGTTCTTTCTCAAAATTCGTGTGACTGGGTTTTTTCATCAGGTTGTTCCACCGAAACGATTCTATTATTCTTTAAATTTCCATTCAGGACGTCAGTAAAATTAACACGCTTCGTCTGTGTGCATATTTTCTCTCCAAATTAATTTTTGCACATCCTACGCCGCGTTACTTTTAAAATTGCTGACCTAGATAGCCGTTCGTCACATGCGAATCATGAATACCATGACTTCGGCATTCTAACTTTCAAATGACCTTTAATATTTTTAACATAACCTTTGTGCATTTTAATTTGTGTGTTTATTTGCCATAATATACCTGAAGCAACCTTGCCTTGAGTTGCTGAACCCTCAGTAATTTACGTGACAACGAAATTTGTTGCAGCAGTGAAGTTGAAATACCGACCGGAAATGTCAATCATGCAGCGCAGAAATCTTCATGCGAATTGTGACACGTTGGCGTCCTAAAATATTTTACCCCTATTTTTTGTATGTGTGTAATTGTTTTTTTTTTCTTCTCAGGAACAAGTGAGCGGGACTTGGCTGTTGTTGCTGACGTCGATGGAGATGAACGAAGAGCGGAATTCTGTTGACGTTGTTGTAACCTGGGAGCCGCGGGAAGCGGACACCGAATATCTCGTCACCTGGGAAGTTTCGCAGGACGGCTTCGGTATCAAAGGCCACCTTTACACTGACACCAACATGGTCAATCTCTCGCTCTGGCCCGACTCCATCTACGAGATCCAGGTAAGATCCCGGAGTCAAACCAACTCGGATGAAGTGGGTACTTCTCGTGATTAATGCTTCGTGGTTCTCTCCGTCTGTGCGGGAGAAATAATGTAGAAGTCCCGATGTCGGGATGATCGATCGTGTTCACGCAAGACTTCTTCTCGGGAGGCTTTGATGCCGTGATGTCGGGTTTCCGCGGATTCGTGCCCGGGACCGTTCGGGGATCGTTCTCTAAATCGCGTGTTCCAGAATCGTCCTGTCTCCTGTCTTGCCTCTGAAATTTCGTCGGCGAATATTTGTCCTTGCTTCATCCATTTCCCTGCGGAAATGTGTTTCAAAAATAATCTCTGTCGACGCCATATGTCATTACTTTTTCATTAAATCCGCCAAACGCCTCGTTTTTCATGCAGCATTCCTCATACCCTACCTACTCGTATTTCACGTCAGCCCTCCGGAGCCATCTGTTTTCCTCATCCCTTGAATTCCTCCATATGTGTGCTGAACGAAAGCAATCTTGCATCACAGTTGAATTACCTTCCTGACTTCAGCCATATATTCTCGAGGTGATGACACTGCATACGCATTTCGATACTTTTGACGCTAAGAGATTCTTATTTGTTTTAAGAATAACACATAATTGAACATCCAGATGATCGCAAAGCCATTTTCACCCGGCTCCGAGGGACGTCGAGATCCTAGGAATGCGATGATTCCCAGCTATAGTTCTCAGCCTGTTTGCTTTTTGTGATCCAGATTCATTGAGTCAGTTCCTGGAGGGAAGTTGCCTCTGCGAGGTGATTGATTGATTAGTCTGGGAAAAGTCAATAAAAGCAGAGAGAATGTCCGGAAAGAAAGTTATGTCGAAAACGCGCCAGTGAGACGCGGAAACTGAATGAATGTACCCCTAGAATAATTTCCCATTTCTCAAAAACTACGTGGGACTTTTTTTTCGTGTTCTCAGACAGCCGTGAAATATTACTCTAATAGCGTAAGTCATGAAAAGTGTCGACTGCCAGGCTCTTGGTGTATCATTGGAAGGCGTACGTGTCTAGGACAAGTTTCATATACTGTACATAAAAAAACACCAGTATGTCAGACCATGGCAAGTTTCTCTCCGTGTTTTATTATTTTCAAATATTCTTGCTGGTCATTTCAAAAAAGATTGAACATGAGATCGGAACCAGTCGAAATTCAAACGAAATAAATTTCAGTATGCTTGATTTCTAAACGCATTCAATAAAACCCGCAGCAGCTTTAAAAAATGGCAATTTTTTCTAGTTTACGCTGCATTTGTGAGATTTGGGCTGAATTGGTGCAAATATTGAAGATCAGTATTCACGATATATTCTGGAAATTGATAGCATTTTGAAAAGAATTTAAATTAAGTCTCTTCCCGCGTGTAGTGAAGTGTACAGTAATAACTTTCCTTGCGATTCGATATGAAAAAATTCGAACGAATCTAAAAAAATAAATACTTGCAGAGCCATTCAATGCTTTCGGCGATGATAATTAATGAGATGCAATAATTTTGCTTGATTCCCTTTTAAAGATATTAGCTTAAATTACTCAATCAAACCCGCAGCTTTGAAAGAAATGGTATATTTCCCTAGCTTACGCTGCATTTGTGAATCGGTGTAAACGTGATAAAGACTGCGGTATCTGCGGTATTCACGATATCTTTTGGGAAGTGATATAATTTTGTAAATTTTGAACAAAACCTCTTCCTGCGTGCAGTGAAGTGTACAGTAGTAATAACTTTTCTGTATGATCCGGTGTGAAAGAAATTGAACGAATGCTCAGTGTAAAATACTTGCACAGCCTTTTAATGCTCTGTCGGGGATATCAGTTATTGAAATACTGTAATGGCTGTGAAATTACTGCTTGAACTGCGTTACTCTAATTTCATTGAAAAGTGATAATGGTTTGAACAATATGGAAGTTCCCCTTGCTCGCCTCGAGGCGCTGCGGGATTCCAATACCTTTCCAGGGTGATCTCGCGTGAGAGAAAGCAAAACAATTGCTCTACAAACAAAAGATCATCGCGTGTGCCACGTCGAGCGTTGAAGACCATTGTTCCCGCAGGTGGATGCGAACGGGAAGAAAAGCGTGCCGCTGCTCGTCGATACTCACTACACCCACAATCAGCCCGCCACTGACGTGAACGAGGAGCAACCCGCGCCGCAGGAAAATGCCGAGTCTCCTCTGGAAGCCCACTGGGAACTCACGATCGGGGTCGTCGCCGGTGTCGTCGTTTTCGTCGCTATTCTAGTGACAGTCGTCACCGTTCGTCGCTGCGGAGCACGTCGGGACGACGCCTTCAAGGAGACTCGGTTCCACGATTCGTTGGAATA
Source organism: Notodromas monacha (assembly GCA_905338405.1). Classification (NCBI taxonomy): domain Eukaryota; kingdom Metazoa; phylum Arthropoda; class Ostracoda; order Podocopida; family Cyprididae; genus Notodromas; species Notodromas monacha. The sequence goes on from CAJPEX010000448.1 coordinate 17,522, forward strand.
CAGCCCGAATGCTTGCGTAGCCAGACGCAGCTTTGTCCCGATTGCGCCTCAGGATGACCCGGAATCAAGAATCGCCACCTGTGGTAAATACCCGCATTCATTCAAAAATGAAGCCTTGACTTTCTGACCTCAATTTGTGGCTTGTGCCACTTTGAAAGAATGCCAGTGTTTACTTGTACCATTCCCCGAGTTGGCGAAGCACCATCTTCACAGGGGACTGCTTCGCTCCAGGGGCTTGATACTGCACTACAGACTTTTACTGCAAATTTAGTTCGTTGTTTACGCGTATAAAGCCGCGAGTGCTTAATTTTCGTTGAAAAAATATGAGCCACCAAATTATTCCACCTGCTGCTTTCTTATCAAGTTACGGACACAGAATTACTCGCATAACTTATTTCCGGGGACCATCCCACGAGGAAAATGACGAAGTAAAACTATTTTGTTTTTACAACTATGTCTTTATATTCATAATATTGTATTTATACCTCGTTACCGAGACTCGTCTGTTTAAAAAACTAGTCACTATTCTTTACGATCGCAAATACGATAATAGAACTAGAAGAGAAAGAATAAATCACGAAATAAGATCAACGTAAGGCCGGAAACGAACTGTTCTGAAAAACTCTCCAACAACTTCTTCAAAATCGTTCAATTTCAGTAGTTCAAAGTGTTTCTTCGAAATCGAAAGAACTTTCTTTTTATATTCTTCAATAAAAATCAACTGTACTAGTTTGCCAAAGGAAGGTAAAACCTCTTGCCAAAATTATTTTTTTTCGAAGTTCTGACGGATACGACGGTGGAAACCCTTGATCTTTGTCCTGCTCACTCGTGAATGAAATTGTAAAAAACATATCAAGCGGTACTGAGGCTTTGATCATGCTCGATGCGCATCTCCTTTCCGAGTAACATCAGGGGATCCCAGGAGATCCTATTGAACATTTTCATCTTTCCGACAGTCGGCACGTGTCACTGTCACTGATAATGCACACGTAGACTACCGTGGGCGTTTTCGAATCAAAATGGAACAGTCCGTGGTCGATTTAATCCATATTGGATGAACTTGAACGTGAAACGATTAATCGTTTTCCTTGTATCATTTAGACTTCAGAGTCATGATTTATAACATACTCCGAATTATCCGGTATTTTATCAACCATACTCCGATTTTATATGGATGGCATGAAGCAATGCTGCTAAAATTTGAATTAATCGACAGCACTTACTCTCTGTCTCTCTCTTTCGACTGCAATTTTACGCGGGACTTAATTGAAAGATTAAGTTTGACATTATGAGCATTATAATATTAGCAACTCACTAAAATGAAGGGTACTTGATCGTAAGGAGTGGAGGACGCAAACAAGTACTCCTCCCGGACTTTCTCGAAAACATTTATCCGAGCATCGGGTAGATATGTTGCTTAACGAGATTTGCGGACTGTCAACAACGTCACTGCACCAGGTCTTCATCGAATTATCGCAGTTCTTGACCTTTTAGGAATGTGTTTCATCACCGTGGACACAATACTTTGATCATCCGAATGAAGCCACCCGTTCATTAATGATTATGTCCTTCTTTTATTTACCGAATTTTGCAGCTACTTCAGATATTCATTACCTTTGAGGACTTTTTTATTTTTTCACTAAAATGGAGTACAGTATTCACGGTTTTATTGACGTCGGTTGAGTATGGACCACAATCTGATTTTTTCACAGCCAGTTCAGTAAAAAATAAAAGAACTGCATGTTCCACAAAAAGTTCGCGAAATTTGTTTAGGGAGTTAAATTTTGCCTGTACAAGAGTGAAAATAGAAATTGCATTCACTCCGCGAACTTTTCCTCAACTGGTTTTCACTCAAGTGCTCAGATACCCGAAAGCAGGTTTCAAACTGAACATCGTGTTTTTTTATCAACTTTTTTTTACAGTACAGCATCATGAACTTCAGAACATCATTTATTCAATCTTACAGACCCAGTCTTAGAAAAGTTTGAGAAATCATCTGAATTTCCGAGCAATAAAGTTTTTTAAGGGGGAATGCGGTCGAATAAAAATGGGGATTCAAGTACTGTATAGACCTTCTCGGGTTCGCATAGAAGGAAAATCTGTGACTAGAAGTACTGTATTTTTCTTCTTGAATCCAGACTCTGGAATCAGATATAGGGTCTTGAACCTACCAGAAAATCGAGGTCTCTTGCCTGCTGTACAGGGTCCTTGGGGACGAGATCTCGTCGATGGGTGACACTGGATTAACCCGGGGCGTTGTTTGCTTGCAGATCGTCGCTGTCCTCTCGGTAAATCCCTAATGAATCTCGATCTCGGAGGGTTCCTGTCGAGCACCACTACGAGCCTGTCATCCTGCGGCTACAACGACGGAAGTAAGTTTCCGCACAGGCCTTTCGGCTATCACGTTGTCGACGGAACTGATTTCTCCTCGTTTCGTGAGCCAATCTTCCCGGTCGACGTTCTTACCGCAAACGAAATTGCCTCCGATGGTATTTGGTCTTACAATGACGTCAATCTTCTCTGAACGGTCCTGATCTGCTCATTGACTTTTTCTTTGTCATTCCGTCACAAATCCAGCGCAACTTATAATTTCCTTGCAAAAAGAACCCCTTGACTTGATCCCGTCCAGAAATGTTCATTGCATCGTAAGTAGGCTTCAGATAATTAGTACAATACTCTAATTTGTACACTCAACTTGAGGAGAAGATCGTTTTTTCACCGATATTGAAAGTTATGCGTCCAGACGTAACTGGAATCAACGAACTTATTGAAAAATGCTGATATAATTGAGAATTTTTGTCGTCGTCGAAGTCGAATACTTTTCCATTCTCTGTGATGGAGTAAGGACATTTAAAATATGTTTTCAAATAATCGGTAGCCATATCTCAGCAGTATCTGAATTGGTAAACTGGTGGAGATGATCTTAATTTGCATTAAGATCAAATTCTCAAGGTTTTCTGGGGCTTGATTTGATGAACTTGTCAATAAATTGAATAATCATAACATACTCAAAAGATCGAATCATCGCATGTTCAAATGATCGTTGAGGATAGCGATTTTTCAATCAAAGAATTAAAATTATCTTGTGAGTATACTAGTTCATAATTCTTGCCAGTGATTTGAAATCGGCAAAAATAATTTCGGATTAAAACATACCCATGTTCTTTAAATTATCTTGCCAGTTGACTCTCTTCCGTGAAATTACTTCCCGTTTGATGTCCCTCTTTCTTTCATAAGATATGAATCCACTGATGGAAAAAATTAGCTCAGTCAAGAGGTTTTTTTTTTATATGGATGTCCAAGATTCGGACGTGGGATTATTTGAACATGTAAGAAATCAAAACGAATAATTGCAGTGAGAGCCCTCGTGTTCTAAGAAATTCGATGGCAGACCTGACTTGGTCAACCTCCCGCTGACGAATGCATCTCTATCCATCTCCAAAGACAGGAAGCACTGACGGCACTTGTCAACTAACCCTCGTACATGTAAAAGGAATGCATGAATAAACTGCTCCTTCTGGGACATGCTATTGTTTCTTACGCGTGAATCCGGCAAACCACGGCAATCCAGTGTCGCGAATAAGATGACGTGACGAGATGGGATGTATGCTTAGGCTTACACACCCCTCTCGAAACTGACAAATTGGCTTTCCACGACACCCTTGTGCTTTACGTCCCCTATCAAACTTTTTTTCTAGACACAAGACTTGCGGGGTCTGGAAAGCGGATCGTGTACACAACTTGTGATGATTTGGATCTCATCATAAGGCTGAAATATTAAGTGGGCAGAGGAGCATAATTGTTTCATTTCTGTGAACCCTGTATATATTTTAATGTTTGCCTTCTCCCTGTCGTGTACGAATCTCGTTTAATACTTTTTTCACTTCGATTCAAAAGATTTGCTTATTCCCAATGTCTGTTATATTTCTTGGATAGAATGAGGGATTCGCGAATTTATGTCTTTTCTTTTTCGTTGTAGGATTTCTGTCATTCGTCTGCGTTCCCTTTCTTTGAAGCTCGAGCTTCTTCGTAGATTTTTGAATTTCTTGCTGTTTCAAGATTTAGTTATCGGTTCTCGATAACAACAAACGCGTAATTTCAACTATTCATAAGTTAAACCCTGGCCCAAACAGGATTTTCCATCGGCTTAATTTGTGCTAGAGGTTATGCTTCCCGGTCATTTTTATGTCGCTCGAAAAAGTGGACTGCAGATTTTTTTATTCCAGTTGCGATAAAAACTTAAAAATAAGTATCATTTCTATTGGAAGATTCTAGAAAAGATTGAAGATTTGGCGAGTGACGCATTCGCGTTCCCAGTTTGCCAGAAGTTTTTGAGCAGATAAGCTCATGGAAAAAACGGCGAACAAAAAAAACGGCATAAAATCAGAGATGTGCGAAACTTTGAGCCATGCTTTTATGCTCCAAAAATAATTAGACCAAGTTTGCCAGTATCATATTTTAAATTAAATTTCGCTTGGAACAAAGCACAAACAATGACGAATTCAAGTGCGTATCTCATTAGTTTCGAATTGATCCATGCATTTTATATTCATCACCTTAGCACATTGTTCTGGTTGTAAAATAAAATAATACCCTTATCACCTTCAGAACTTCTTTTAAGGACAATTTTAAATTTGATTTCAGATTTTTCTTCTGAACTTCCACTAGGCGATACAGTTACTGTATTTAAAAACCAATGCATGAAAATATGTAAGTACTGTACGCTACTTTACAAAAGTGTAATTGTCAATCGACAAATCCCTATATGAATGCTCTGAAATCTAAATCAGTGTTTCTCAACCTTTTTGGGCCGGCGGACCGGCCAATTTCCATAAATTTTTTAGCGGACCGGCTAATTCCCAAAAAAATTTCTGCGGACCAGCAAAGTTTTATAAAAGTTTTGCAGACTCTTATTAGTTGCTTGAAATACTTTTTGGCAGACATTCAAACATATTCTGCTTCTTTTTTCAAAAATCCAGAACAATTAAGCAGCTATAGGTAGAGGAATGTCTTTAAAAAATTAGAAAGGCGGGCTTGAAGAAAGGTTTCTGAGATTGAAAATTTTAAATAATTTATTTCAGCAAGTGAAAATTTGTCTGAAGTTTAATGAAGAGAAAAGCCACATTGTATTTCTTCATCAGATAATTTGAACTGCAGTTTTCTGGTGAAAATTTCAGCTAAAAATTACGGACTTTATTGTTCCTTTTTTAATTTATTATGGTGCAGAATATTCTCTGCGGACCGGCGCCGGTCCGCGGACCACGGGTTGGGAACGCTGTATGCTCTAAATAATAGGGTATTATTAAAAAAATATTTTGACACGTTTTTAAATGGAGTAGCGAACATTATTTTCGAATTCTTATTGTCGTTTTCTGGCCTTAAATGGCGGACATGAAACTTTGAGTTTATTCGACGGTCTCCCTCATTTCGTACCCGACTTACGGTGGGTACGGTCATTTATTTACTCGCATACCATGATCACTTTTCCTTCGAAACTCTCTGACGAATAATCAGAGTGATCTTCAAACAAGAATAGGAAAACTTTAGGTCGCGTCTTACTCGAGGATACTTCTCTTCAATTGTTTTCCTTAAAAACTGCATTCCGTGTCTCAAGAAGAAGAAATCCTTGCTACCAGATTAAACACGGGGATTTTTCGCCGTGTTTAGTTATTCGCCGTGATCGTAAGAAGTTCAGAATCTGTAATAAAAGAGTATTCCTTATTTCTGTTAGGTCGGATCTTCACGGGCATTTCATGCGCCGGCAGCTACCCTGCCTGCAACAAGCTGGACACCTGCCGAGGCCCAGTGCTGCTCAGCGTGGCCAATCTTGAGATGCATGAAGAATGTCTGCCATTTGCAGCGAGACTAAGTGTGAAGCCTGCCACGTTGACGCATGTGTTCCGCCAGCAGCGCCACCACACGGAAGCATCAAGACCCATCGCCGGCAAGATGAATACGGGACGTTTTCGCCAGCAGTAGACGCTTTGTCATCGCTCGATTTTAATCTGTGATTCTTGGGATTTTTTGCGCTTGAGTGCGTTTGACAGCGAGAGAGATTTTTTTTTTTACTGAAGGGAATTCCGAAAAAGTCTCTTTTTCTTTGGAGAGATTGATTTCGATGAGATCAAAATGCGTTCGAGTGCGTGTTGTTTTTTGTACGGATGCGTCGTGGACTCTTCACGTGCCGGCTAAGCGGGGTGGTGATATTTCTGCGAGTACATATTCATATTCAATGCATATTCAGTGACTTGAAGAAATTACAAACTCTTTTTGAACCATAATGTCTCCTAGAAAGCCAGCAGCTTCTACCTAGAAAGTCAATCATTTTGAAGATTCAATTCATCCACATGGCGACGATTTGAACTTGAATATTTCTTTGGTAGAAAATGAACTCTCCTCAGTTTTCTTGCCTGACATTCTTCCAATTTTTTATTAATATTATACGTGTTTTCCGAAATCTTTTTTCTACCCATTTTTCTGTAAGCTAACTGACTGATTCAATTATATTCACTTTAACCATATTCTAAGCCGAAAAAGTACACTGGTTCTGATGTTCCCAATTTCTCGAAACAAGGATTTGTATTATTCCTCTTTCGGCGATCGGAAACGTTGCTTGCATTCGGCGGAAGTTTCAAAGTAGTCCCGAATTCACAACAAGTTCGCCAACGAACAGTTCTGCGATGAAATGACAAGAAAACGTGACAGAATTTGTAATGAATATTGAGTCCCTGCGGTATTCTTAAAGGGTCCAGAATCTTCTGCGGCATTCAACCATACGAAATGTCTCAGAACAGCGTATTCTGCCAAAAACGTATGGAATTACGTACTGGACTCAATATCTCGGTGGCATTCGGTTAGTTTGATTCGAAGAATTCTGGGGAACTTTGTAAATTGTTCTGCTGCATATTTTGCATCATGCTTCTCAGGATTTATGCTGTGACAAAAACTTTTTCCTGGTGCTCACTCAATACTTCTATTGACTTTAGCCCTATCGTGATTGCAAAATTTAATTGATATTGCGGTTTTTGATTTTTCGAACGGAATTAATTCTTTTTTTTTCCTTTTAACATTTTGAAAAGCTACTCTCATTCGGCTAACTTTCTTGGCATTTCTCGCATGCTTGATGCATGGGGGCACTGAGTACTGGGAGCACACACAAAAATGCGAGAAAAAGCAGAGGGAACTTGTCGAGAATTGATCTCCATGCTGTGTCCAAAGTTTTCGGGGATCTTCGCTGCATCCGCGGTGATTTCTTTCATGTATCTCGTGTTCCGTTGTATGACTTAGGTGTACCCTGACCTTCGAGCACGTTCGCGACGGTTGACCGGATCCCGCGCAAATCAAAAGTCGGTCCATGGCTGCTTTCCATTCTTGTCGGCGGGATTCTGGTTCAACCATCCGCAGTTTGTCACGACGAAGGTCGCGTTGATGAGCTTCTTTTGAACCCCGGAGACGTGACATCATTACCAGTCAACGCTGGTGTTGTCGAAAAACGCTAGGTTTTCTTGAAGGGTGTCTGGCACGAGCTGGAAGCCCACTCATGCATTCCGCGGCAGTTGCCAGGCAATCAATGAGCCTTTTCATCATATAGTGTTGCGAGGAAATTTTCTTTTTGAATGGCAGAGTTCGTGATTCTGCGGGTTCGCAACATGCTGCACTGCTTTAGCATGCGCAGTTTTGTTGATTAAAGGAAATGGTTTCCGATTCAGTCTGTTCCCGTTTGCTTTCCTCTCGTCTTCGAAGAAGCTGTTCAAAAACGCGTAGACACTTCATTCGAATGTTTACAAATCAGTGGCGATGAAAGAAAAAAAGATTCGAAATATTCCCTCACTAAATGATGATGACGATAATTTTTAATTTCTTGTGAGTGGAAAACGTATAATTTTTATTTGCATCTGCATGGCTGACATTACGGCCAGTTAACACGCTTCTTTCTTCATGAAGAGCCCATATCCAGCACGTTTTTAATGATACCGAAAGTAAACCAAATTGTATTGATCACAAGAAAGTTATTGCGAGCTTCCGTAAAAATAACTGCTTTGGAAATCCCGGGAGTATCGTTAAAAAAAATTATCATTCAACACCGTCTCCATATAAGGTACTTACGAGTGGATTTTTCAAAGCAAAAAAATGGGGTTTCAAAGCTCCTGTTGTGTGACCTTAAATTGTTCGAACTTGTTTTCCGCATGAAATATAAATTATAAAAAAAGAAAAATTATGCCTTGAAGAATCAAAGATATTTCATATTTATTCTGATGAAGTCTCTGCCGGATCCTTGAATGATGCGATCTTTCGTTTTTCACGTGGATTTTCGATCTTTGAGAAGTGTGATCTACCTTGTGCAAGGTTTGTGCACTCCCTTGAACCATTTAAGCAAGGATAGATGTCGTATCCTTAGGCACGAAGGGTTCTTCCACTCGCGCATGCGAATCTGATGGATCAATAATTATGTATGATATGGTGTGTTAATTCAACTTCATACCTTTTTTTAGGTTTTGTCTTCGCCTCTTGTCTACTGTGTCGTTTATCTTGTTGATCGACTTCTGCACAATTTTCTACCCTGCAGGTTCGAACATTCCAAAGCGGTCGAACTATAAATACGCCTCATTCTTGCGTTTTCTCAAATAGGTATAATATGCCGCAATCCTTCTTAAGACGCCTTTCTCTTAATCGCTTCAAAATTTCCAGTTCAAATTTCAGTTTATCTTTAATTTTGATGCATCACTTTTGTTTGCGTTTGTTTCTTTGGGCTTAATTTTCTGATGTTTGAGTTTTTTATGAGACAACCATTGAAAAAAATGAATGTTATTTCTTTGAAAGCTCTTTTAATCTTGGTCTGCCATCAGAAAAAATTTCCGGTTGTATTTGGTTGACGGAAAAAAGCCTAATTTTTTTTGTACATTCTAGTACAGTACTGCTAAGATTACAAACTTCCCCTGGTGTCCCTCGAGGGAAACCACCGAAACAAAATTACTTTCAATAATTTTTTCCCGATCGTGCTCTATACTGATTCCATGGATCATAATTACCTTCTTTTCGAAATGATCTCTTGGCAGTTTGAGGAGGCGTGGGAAAGCTCAGACTTAACTATTCATTCTTCTAATTTGCATGACAGGTCTGCTCACGAATCGCGTGACATTTAATCCTGAGAGATTTCTATTCCTAAAGTTACTCCACCTATACTGCCTTAAGAGTTATTTTTGACAAGTCTCATGCGCGAATATACCACTAGTATTTCAGAAAACTACGGAATACAGCATATTCTCAATCAAATCCATTGGTTGTACGTGGGTACAACCTACATTTAGACTATTGAAGGTACCGAAAAAGTGAGGACTGAGGAGACACGTCTCATATTTTGTTCTGAAACGTTTTTGCAAAAAAAAAACTTACTCCCTTATAATTTTTTTCAATCCAACAATAGCGATTTAAAAATCAGCTAATTGCCAAATCCAACTTTGAGAAATAAACATTTGCATTCCTTCAAATGAGATGAAACCAAGAAAAGTTTCACTCTTTTTCAAATCTGTTGAAGGATGTTTCATGTTATCCATTTCAACTGCTGTTTTCGTTGCTCAGTTTGCGTTCAGTTTATATTTCAAACTTACAATGGATTGTATATAAAACCAAGAAAAGTTTCACTCTTTTTCAAATCTGTTGAAGGATGTTTCATGTTATCCATTTCAACTGCTGTTTTCGTTGCTCAGTTTGCGTTCAGTTTATATTTCAAACTTACAATGGATTGTATATAAATGAGTGAATGAAATACTGTATTATTGATTCCAAAATGTACAGATATTTTAATCACCCCTCAGACTAACATTTTCCATGCAAATCTTGAAAGTAACATTGTTTACACAATGCAACGTTTTATCAAAATGTTGGAATCAGAATATATATTCAAAAGAATGCGGTATGTGGAAGCTCACAACCGGAAATTTTAAACTGAATCCAGGTATTTTGTTTAAACAGGCCTTCAATTTTTGAAAATAAGGACTAAGCATGCATACTACAAGTGCACCGCCTAACAACATATACATATTTTAGAGGTTGGAACTGACAAATGTGGATAAGATAAAAAAAGAATTAGCTCATAACAGAGGTAACAGAATAAGGCAGGATTCAGACTGACATCTAAACTGGGACTGGAGTAAGACAAGACTGCAGGATGGACAGATTTGACTAATTTGAGACAAGACGAAAGACTAGAATAAGACTGATACAGAAATGCTGGCAGAAGACTACTACTTCTGTGCAGAATGCACAGTCCTTTTATACGGGCCAGAATAACCCTGGGATTGAGCCAGGTGCCACAAAGTTGCCCCTGGCTGTGGATTTTCCGCAGGTTTCTGCTCTTCCAAAATTTGAACCACCCCTATACAGGGCGAAAAAGTTGCATCGGGGCGCAGCGTTGCGTGTCCCACCACGTGAGCTCTCCTTCGGAGCGGGGCAGTTGCCAACATGGCGCAGCGCCCCTGCCTGCATGGTGCTGGCTGGCAATCCGACAACATTTTCGTGGTAAATTGCGCGTTTTATTTTTTTTTGCAAACCTAAACGTAAGTTTAAATACGAGTCCAAATATTATAAGTCGAAATAAAGCTAGCTAAGCATAACGGTACGTTTCGATACCGACGATTAGCATAAAATTAGTTATTTGGTAAAATTGAATTTTGGAATCTGGTGTGCATCAGTCGTTACATGACTAATGGTGGCTTTCTCTTAGGATTTTATTTCTGGCAGGAATAATGCATTAAAACAAGCAAGTTGAAGCCAACATTTTGAAAGAACGTGCTAGATGTATTGATTGATCTGGATGTTCCTAAGTCGATGCGGTGATGCGGTCATTCCCGTGTTGGTATCCCCTGTCAAGCCTTTCCACCTTGTTGCCAAATTAATTGCTAATCCGAAATTCCGGCTTCACGGCCGACCTTGCCTCTTTTCAAGGAGAATGCGGGCTGGATGAAGGCACACCAACAAGTCTGGAGAACGTGTTTAGAAAATTGGAAAAATGTTGCCAAATTAATTGCTAATCCGAAATTCCGGCTTCACGGCCGACCTTGCCTCTTTTCAAGGAGAATGCGGGCTGGATGAAGGCACACCAACAAGTCTGGAGAACGTGTTTAGAAAATTGGAAAAAATAATGGAAATAAGCTTTGTAAATTTTTTGTCAATAAACAAAAAAAGCAAACAATTTTCCTTTGATTTGGTTCAGAATCCGATTAGCCATTGCAAATCAGATAAATCCCTGTGAATCCGTTCTTGGAGCGGTAATCGCGTCCAAAAACACCGAGTGAAAGAAAGTTTTTGAAAATTCAGGGAGGATCAAATATGTTATGTTATGTCTTACATTTTATGAAATTTTAGACTGGTCGTAATTTTTCTGATGCCTTCGGGCCAACAAAGTAATTTTTACAAGTTTTAGAAACAAAGCAGCACAAATGAAAAACCCTTATTCCACCATTATTTCTATTCACAATCAGGACCAAACCACTGATCATGCAGAAAAATTAATCTTAAGAATCAACAGCCAATTCCGCATAGCTTCTTAACGAAAAAATTATTACTACAATTATTGTTTATGGTTCCCTGAGAAAGAGAGAGTCCACCGTACTATAGGGAAAGTCGTTTACACGTTTCAGTATACTGTATAATAATAATTATAATGATACATCTTATGATGGATGGAGTCATAATCAAGTGCTGTAAACTTATGCGCCTGTAGCCTTAGAAGAATATTTCACATTGTGCTTAGATTCTAGCAACCCTACTAATTTTAACTATGGTCAAAATGTCTCCCTGCCATTTAAACTGATTACACCGCAGAAAAATGAATCCAATCGTATACAGTACCGGGAAAATTCAAAAAATTCCTCAAGTCCCAACATCTCGGGTAGAACATAAAGACGAGGTTATTCCTGACGAAGATATTCCGCGACGAGTTTAATTCGTGACGAGATTATTCCTGGCTGACGAGGTTGGGCCTGGCGACGTTATTCCAGCCACCCAAAAATACTTGTTTCGAGGATGAATCCTACTTTTATTTTCCTGTTCGCATAAATAAATGCAAGCTTTACGAATTTTTGGCCGTATTTATCGGTAGAAAAATTGAAGGCAATAGCTTGTGGAACAGCACAAACTTCCCTTATATATATATAGTCGCACACAACTGTGTGAAGTTCAGACAGGAAAACGTTAAATTCAGCTGCTTTCTATAGAGGATGTCATTTTTAAACTTTTCAATGGAACAATCGATTTCGATAATTATCTTTTCAATAATTTAGATACAGTATTGGATTTTGACACACATCATCATCATTTGCGTACTGAAATACTCTTGTATGGGACATAGATCTATCCAAAAGTATTTGATTCATAAAATTTCAGCATTCCTTGTCATACTCGCTCCGGGAGCAAACAAAAACTAGGACATCAAATTCAATGTGCACCAATAGCTAAGTCCTAGAGAAATAACCTAGAGAAATCAGTCAAAATTTTAAATGCTCTACATGAACTCTGGTACTTGAAGAAGGCTTGAAACTTGATTAACGCACTGTATATGAAACAGATTTTAACTCATCGTTTATCTATCTCAAATCTCGGTAGATACATAAAAAAATTGTAGGCAAAAAGAAGAGGACAAAAAAGATTGTTGAATGCTTTTTGTGACAAAAAATATTTTGCAACAGGACAGCAATTGCAAATTACGGCACAAGGCATCAATTTCGCACTGAATCCATAATATCTAATGCTCTTCCAATTAATTCGATGTAACAATGGTCCTACTTCAAATGTGTGAAATATTTAAACCAGCCTTCCATAGTCCCAATCTGAAATTTTCAACAGAACGCTCACAGACATTCAGACGTTTTACAAGTCAATTTTACCGCAATATTCTTCCATAATTCAAAGATAATTTTTTAAAAATCTCTAAAATATCCCCATTTCATGACGTGAATCAACATCCATTTTTTTCTCAAATGTGAAACGCGCTCGTGTGCCCCTGAACATGTCTCAACGTTCAGGGGAACAAGCGGAAAATTTCCGCTGTCATTTTACTGGAGCAAACATGTGGGATTTATTCACACCAGCAGACACACGAAAAAAATACCTCGTCTGGGTAACTGCACAAAAGCTTGTTTGCAGCTGCTGAGCCTCGCTGCTGGCCACCAAAACAGTCTTCCTGCTGTGTTGCCAAATCAATTGCTCATCCAACTCAGTCCCTTCGCCAGCCAACCTTGCCCCATTTCGTGTATAACGGGGGGGGGGGGGCTGAATGATGCATAGGCGACCCGGGTTCTGCTGCTTGCTGTTCAAACGCATGCACTCATGTGCTGCGAGGTTGAGGCCACAGGGGTGTGGAAGGTTACCTTGCAGGGCAGGGCTGGTCCACGGGCATTCCGCGACTTCGGCAGTGTGTGGAAGGTTTCGTATATATACCGGTTCTGTGACGAGTTTCAATTTCAGCTGGATACAAAGAAGATTTGACGTGATGCTGTTTCCATGAATCATGGGGATATGCCTGGATACGGGTAAGTTTTCTGACCTCGTATAGTCCCAATAATCTAAGAATTTCTCAAAACCCTCTCGGACATTCGGACAGTTTTACAAGTCCATTGATTTATTTGCATAATTACCTTATCAGACAATTGTACCAGATACATTCACGAATCGCGTCACTCTTTCATTTCAAAAACTTTTTCTTCAAACATTTTTCGAAAGTACCTTCGTGAAACATGCTCATTGCTGCTATTCAACTGCTTCACCTGGTGATGAACGGAACTACCTTTATCAATCCGAACTTCGTTGTTTTTAAGCAATTTTACATATTTCAAGTGTTCGATGATTTCATTCAAGTTGACCAAAGAATTTTATTTCATGGTATCGGCAGTTGTTCTGTCGTTGACCCCGAAAGACTGTGAGGTGGTGGGCATATAACTCTTGTTTCTCTGGAGAAGTTTGCATGAAAAGGAGAGCATGGGAAAATTCATCGGTAACTCGGAAACTATTTCTTCGGGTTCATAAACCGTCGAATCTACGTTGACCCACCGACAGCGTAAACGTTGACATACATGACGTGCGAAAAAAAATACACCAGCGCATGTTCAGAGACGGATTAAGCACCCTAGCAACAGTTCTGCTGGCGAGGGATATTTTTTTCGGACAAATTACAAATCGCATCACTCTCTTGATTAAAAAATTAATTTCGGTTTCGTTTGAACTGCTGAGCAGCGTATCACGCCTATACTGTTCTTGCATTTATAAACCTTTTTTGAGGTTTTATTCACTTTATTCCATGGCCTCCCAAGCTGGTTTGACTCGCAAGAAACTTTTCAGGCACATGAAATGAGCGATGGACTCCGCTGTGGGCTGGGTTTTTCTGACCACAAATGCATCTTGTTGAAACGAAATATCGTGTGATTATATTCTGCGTGATCTCAGGAAGAGAAAAAGTGTCTTGAGCATATGTTGTGCTATAGAATCTACATGTTTTGATCTTTTAAAAAACATGGAACATGTCACAAATCAGCGTCCTTGCAGCATGCATTCAAAATTCAAATTTCAATGTAACGTACTTTTTTTTTTACTGAGAATACATATTTCGTAAAATTTTCACGTAGATCCCAATGTCAACAGGTCATTCGAAAGATGGAAATTTTCGAGGTTTTCGATGAACCACGGATTTTAATTATTTGGAATTGAATGATAATTTATTGAACTCACCCGGCCGTTAGCAAGAAAATTTGAGTTTAACATGTAGTATAATCGCAGTACACTCTAATTTCAGATTGAATGCACAAGTGATATTTTTAATTCGACCACTGAATTTGTGTCGAGTATTTTTCCGAATTAAGCAGAAGTGCTTGAGACACGTTCTTTTGGATATAATCTTAACTAGCCTGAATCAAGTACAGTACTGTACTCTGTTCTGTAAATCATAACTGAGAATGCATTTTCGTACGTTTGTCAACCCGCCTTCAACCTGACTCAGTTCACGAAAAAGAATCACAATCCTCCAGGAAACTTTCACCTAAATTTTACTTTCAGTTCAACGAATAGCTATAGGCGATGGAAAATTAAAAAACGGCAAGCCTACCCCGAAGGCTAAGTGAATCTTCAAGAAGCGCTATTTATTCGTAATACAATATCGTATTGTGTATCCTTGAACTTGAATAAGGAATAGACTGTACTTGACTGTATTTGAGAAAAAAATTCCGTCGATGATATTACGTTTTTCAAGCGCTTACTCTTCAATTTAGTCAAATCTTTTTGGATCGATACCGGAACCAAAATGATGATGCACTTTTCGTGTGGAACCACATAAAAGAAAGGAAATTCCCGGTCAATGATTGCTGATGCTTGTTTTGTTCCAAGTCGTACAAAGCCTCGATTTTTTCATTTGTCCTCAGAAAAATCGGGTAATGACACAGCGATTCCATGGATACGAAGAAACAATTCGATCGCATCTGAAAATAGCATGTCTGCGACTATGGACCGCACCGAGGTGTCCAAGGCGAAAATTGGAAACCTCTCCGGAATCAATTTTTCTGTACCAAGGCGCCCTGTCCTTTTTCTTCTCGGTGAGTTCTCTGAGAAACTCAAAATCTTGTTTCTGTCACAATCCTCTCATCGGCCGTTGACCTGTGGTCGTGAACAATGCGCATTTAAATGAAGATGGAACGATTGTTCCTAAACACTTGTGTAACCATACGTTATTCCTTTATTACTCGCATAAAATGTATTTTAAAAAAGGTTTTATCGGTGACTGAATGAAGATTTTGAAAATTCTAAGCTGATGCGAGGTCTGCTCCAATAAATTATGGCTCAAGTACCTTGCTTTGAATTTCAGCATGCAGACCATTCATCCAACAATTATTTTGAGGCTCAAAAGATCAGTAATTTTCCATTTTTGACATTGCTGCAAAGTATTTTTTTAAACATGCCAGTTTTTCAAAATCAAAAACTTCGCCAGTCCTAAATTTTTTTGGGTTCCTCTCAGTTTGAAGCATTCGGTGTTCAACTTAGAGAATTTTCAGGGGATAAAAAAACATTACTGGAGTAGGCCAGGCGGTCTAATCAGGATCCATCGTGCTGAAAGTATGAAAATCTTGAATACTTTCGTGCAAAATGTCAAAAATGTTGACGCGTTGAAATAAATTACTTCGTCGGACTCAGAATGAAGATAAAATCAACGAAGTGACCAAAAAATAAGCGCGAAGTCGATCAGCTGTACAAAACGGCGGGTCAACAACATTCCCGAATCACGTGACGCGTTGCTGACGAAGGCCCGTAACTTCATGCGACATAAAAACAAGGCCGTTTTTTCATGACCCGTGATGAAAAATAACTTAGTTTTACCGAATTAAAATTCGCGAGGGACCTGATGCTAAATTCATGTCAGGCGTACAGGACATGCAACACGAGAGGGATCTAATTGCTCACACGCGAATAACGTGCATAAACGCGGTTTTCCCGTTGTCAAAAACGTCGAACAAACGAGTTTCTGTGAACAGTTTGTTCCTCAGTTCTTGGATGATTGCCTACAATGCGTAGAACGTGTATCAATTTAAATTTCTACCAGTGTTTTCATCAGTACTCGTCAGTACTTCTCTTCATCTTAGCAAACGCCTGGCATAAACTTGGTGTTCAGCACGAAAAGCTGACGACGAAGTACTGAAACAAAGAACAAAATCGCGACGAGGTACGGAATGGTTGCCTAAAATTGTGCATTTGGCCGTTTCTCAAGTAAAATTCACATACTGCATATAATAAGCTTGCATAACATGTATCATTTTTTCAAAGGTTCAAGTGAATTTTCTGAGATAATTCAGACATGATTTCGCTTTTTCTGTTTAGATCCGATCCACAAAATGTTGTTAGAAAATATCCAATGTACAGTATGGTGCTGTTGAAGTGAAAATGGAGAGGGTGCTTCCGTTGTATCGCGATGGATGGATGAAAAACCTGAATATTTCAAAATATTCTTTGGAAATGGGAGGGAAAGGCTGAAGCTATATTGGTACTGTATTTCGGGCCAGTTTAAATATTGAAATAAAAGCGCAATAAGATGACAAGAGCGTAAAATAGTTGAGGAAACGCCAGAATCTTTGTGAATACCATTCACATTTGAATTCAGCCTATATACGATAATTGTGAGTGGGTCATTTAATTGCTCATTGCACAGATTATAAGTCAATAATCATTGTCTATTAACTGCTTTAATATGAATGGGGGGTTCAGCGAGGCAAGAAATTCGCTCGTTCTATGAACGGAAAATATTTTGGCAGACTAGACTGATACAGAGAGTCCATTTAAACTTCCAAGTATTGTTTAAAAAATTATTCAGAAGGCTGATGTTTCGCAACGGTATTGTATAGCACAAATAAAGAGATTGCATTTCAATTGTGTAAAACTTTTAAATCATTCAAAGGACCGAGAAATAAGTTGGTTGAAATGATATCGTCAATCTTCAAACTAAATGTAATCTTATTGCTTTTCCACCGTATTTCTTTTTTTCTGCTGATTCGACACGGGGTGAGTAAATATATCCAGCTCTGAAGTAAGCACAATGCTGGTTTCCAATATGGAGTTACAATTATTATGTAAGGGATTCAATATCGGTGTCCCAAGTCCACAAGCAGTTCATCATTATTTGTTCATTTATTTCAATGCCTTTTCCTATCGAATCAAAGAGACTCTTTTTAAAAGCCATGGACCAAATTAAAATATTGCACGAGTGGAAACGCTCTGGCAACGAAGTCTTGCTCACACAACTAGTCACAAGACTGAGAATTCAACGCGTTATTTTAAACTTGAAAATTGCTGCTAGATTTTTCAAATACTTCGCAACAAAATGTGTCCTTGGTTCTCCGAGGTAATCTGTGACCTGGAACAGAAAGGGTGAGGGAAACGCGTAAAGCATTCACTCAGTTGAACGCGACTGATGTCAAGGCTAAGGCGAATAACGCGAGCAACCCGATTCCGGCGGGGGAAAGGCATTGATGACCTCAGCTGCCACGCTTGGCTTTGTTGTAGGTCGATGTTATGTACTTTACTGTACATTTGAATCATGGAATGCGCAAATGCTTCAAGGTGTCCTGCTCCCTTGTAATCGTGATTATCAAATTACCCGTGACTTATAAAACTTCAAACAATACTCTTTTTCTTTTTTCATCAATCCGTCAAGAGCGGAAC
Source organism: Notodromas monacha (assembly GCA_905338405.1). NCBI lineage: Eukaryota > Metazoa > Arthropoda > Ostracoda > Podocopida > Cyprididae > Notodromas > Notodromas monacha. The sequence continues at coordinate 35,714 of CAJPEX010000448.1, forward strand.
TAGATTTTGATTGCCGCCTCAATAAAACGTAAAGAAGTTGGAATATTCTCTGCGGAGTTGACTCGACTTCGGCTCAAATAGTACTGTAGTTCTTTCTAATGTCATTTTCAAGGGATTTAATTAAGGCCAAATGAAATGCTTTTGATACACATTAACTTTGAGACGGTCGCGAACGCTTTTGCCGCATTTCCTTCAATACCAAACGCTTTTTTTGCAAAAGTGTGGTACATTAAATCACTGGTGTGTGGCTTATATTGGATTAGGTCTGAGATTCGACGGGCATATTTAAACGAGGTTTCAGATTCGCTCCCTCTGATTAAACCCGTTTTTTGACCAAATCTCACCTAAACTTCAATTAAAAAATCCTTACCCCTTTCAATATATTGGATTAGGTCTGAGATTCGACGGGCATATTTAAACGAGGTTTCAGATTCGCTCCCTCTGATTAAACCCGTTTTTTGACCAAATCTCACCTAAACTTCAATTAAAAAATCCTTACCCTTTCAATTGCTCAAAAGTTGGAGAGTGAGGCGTCTAACCGAAGTGTTGAAGGGGATTGAGCTGGTTATACTGAAGCCTGATTCAAATCGACAGACTCTTCTGCATATCAAGGAATTGGATGCTAGGAAGGCACATTTTACATGCGTGTGAATTCAGTGCTAAACCAATGAGATAGAATCTAGAAAAGTCTATGATGAATTTTTGAAGCATGGAGGTAACAACCGTGATTCATGGCTTAGTAGCGCCGAAATTGTGGTATAATTCTGGTGTTTGGTTCAAATTTTGATAAAACACACGAACTGATATGCTTTTTAATATTCACTTCAAATTTATGCGTAAACAATTGCATTGACAAGTTGCGTTAAAATTGAAACGAAAGTTGTAGTGTACAAGGCTCGTTCGCGTTGTATATCAACAAGAAAATTGTGTTGGATTCGGGAATTCGACCGATGACATTTTCATGTTTCATACGGCTTCGCTGCTTACCCGTGATGATGATCGATACGTTGTCAGTTACTGTAATTTTCTTTTGTGGTGATACTACGCAGGCGGGCCGGGAAGACCCTTTTATATGGTAACAGTCGTTGATCGCCGTTCTTAAGGTCCGCAACAAGTGGACTTATACAGCCTGGAAGACGAAGTTGTACGGCCAGCTGTGCCACTCAAAGTTCAAAGCAAAAATAATATGGTCTCCGCGTATGCCGATGTACATTGTACGTCATTTCTAGTACGGCAATTTTCATTCATTGTCTCGAAATGACGATTAGCCCGTAAGCGTTGATCGCGTGCGATTTTTAAAATTTTGGAAGAAAGCGGATATTTTACTTATTTGTCCAGCCTCTGAAAAGATGGTCTCCTCAGAGTCGCTAAATTATTATTTTTTAATTAACAATTTATATGTGTATGTGTTCTTATTTTATAGGTAAAAGTGCATTCATCCTCAACATTTTCCGATGTCGTGGTTATTAATAATTTTTTAATTCTTTGCACTTAGTCGACTTAGAAAGATTTTATGCCGACACTGAAGTGCGGCAAAAAGATACATTTGAGTTCTGAGTACTTGCGTGGGTGCTTCGAAAACATTTTCAGACATTTCTTTTGATCTTTCTGAATATCACTGAAAATACCGTCCGTTCAAGTGTTGCAGGAGATATGCGGTATTTCAGTGATCCTATTTTATGAAGCAAGTGTCAAAAGTCTTCAATGATTCAGCAGTGAAAAGTAATGAACCTATACAATTCGTGCCCAGTGTGAAAGGCTTAAACTCATTTTTAAATACTAAGGTTAAAACTGGAGTTTAGTATGATTTTTGACGCGTAGTTCTCTGGACGAAATTGACTCAAGCTAGGGTACCAAACGCAAAGTGACACGATCAACCGATTTTCGAAGCACGGATTTTTGAAATTTCGTTTGAGCTTTTTGTTAAAAGTTAACAATACGCGTCCACTTGAAAGCAAAAAGCGAAATGAGTTTCCTCAATAGTCGTGACGTCATTCGTGTTTTCATTTGCAGGAATTCGCGATGCAGAAGGCGTGCCGGCCGCTGCGTTGGTGGGCGTCGTTATGCTGGAAATCAATATGTCTCCCGAAGCTAATATTTTTCTCGTATCCGGTTATCCGAGGCACATGGAAGACCTTATGGAGTACACCCAACGTGTTAGCAAACCCATCTTTTTATAATCCATGTTTAAATCAAGCTTCTGTGTCCAGCATGGATATATGCAGTTAATCGTGGAGCCCGACGACGCGCTTATTTTTCAGAAAGTGAAGCGCTTCCGCTATACCTTATTACCCAATATAAGGTAGCCCAATANTGGGAAAATATACCATTGTCAGCAACTAGCGGCAAGAATTCCAGGCGTTGTTCACCTGAATATGTCGGACCTTCTGCTTCAACATGCCGGTCGACACGGTGAGTTTCAAGTTTCGTTTTTATTATACATCTCCGCGTATTCCGATGTACATTGTACGTCATTTCTAGTACGGCAATTTTCATTCATTGTCTCGAAATTACGATTAGCCCGCAAGCGTTGATCGCGTGCGATTTTTAAAATTTTGGAAGAAAGCGGATATTTTACTTATTTGTCCAGCCTCTGAAAAAATGGTCTCCTCAGAGTCGCTAAATTATTATTTTTTAATTACAAATGTATATGTGTATGTGTTCTTATTTTATAGGTAAAAGTGCATTCATCCTCAACATTTTCCGATGTCGTGGTTATTAATCATTTTTAATTCTTTGCACTTAGTCGACTTAGAAAGATTTTATGCCGACACTGAAGTGCGGCAAAAAGATACATTTGAGTTCTGAGTACTTGCGTGGGTGCTTCGAAAACATTTTCAGACATTTCTTTTGATCTTTCTGAATATTACTGAAAATACCGTCCGTTCAAGTGCTGCAGGAGATATGCGGTATTTCAGTGATCCTATTTCGTGAAGCAAGTGTCAAAAGTCTTCAATGATTCAGCAGTTAAAAGTAATGAACCTATACAATTCGTACCCAGTGTGAAAGGCTTAAACTCATTTTTAAATACTGTACTAAGGTTAAAACTGTAGTTTAGTATGATTTTTGACGCGTAGTTCTCTGGACGAAATTGACTCAAGCTAGGGTACCAAACGCAAAGTGACACGATGAACCGATTTTCGAAGCACGGATTTTTGAAATTTCGTTTGAGCTTTTTGTTGAAAGTTAACAATACGCGTCCACTTGAAAGCAAAAAGCGAAATGAGTTTCCTCAATAGTCGTGACGTCATTCGTGTTTTCATTTGCAGGAATTCGCGATGCAGAAGGCGTGCCGGCCGCTGCGTTGGTGGGCGTCGTTATGCTGGAAATCAATATGTCTCCCGAAGCTAATATTTTTCTCGTATCCGGTTATCCGAGGCACATGGAAGACCTTATGGAGTACACCCAACGTGTTAGCAAACCCATCTTTTTATAATCCATGTTTAAATCAAGCTTCTGTGTCCAGCATGGATATATGCAGTTAATCGTGGAGCCCGACGACGCGCTTATTTTTCAGAAAGTGAAGCGCTTCCGCTATACCTTATTACCCAATATAAGGTAGCCCAATATAAGACAGTCGAATGTGTCCCAAAACGGAAAGTCCAAAACAGATCGTGCCACAACAACGTGTTTTTTTCTTCTTCACAAAATAAAACATTAGGGGAAGTGACAGAAAATTACATAGCACGTAAAAACGTCCAAAATCGATCTGAAAGTCTTCAGAACCGATATTCAACTTGAGAGCTTTTTTAAACGAGTTGTCGAAATTTCCACATCGACATGGCGTGTTGCGAATGAAATTACGTGCGTTGACTAATATTTTAATCAAATTGAACTGTATCATTATCTGGCAGTCTGAATCTGTTCTGTGACTCCGCTGTTTTCGGCAAGCGTTGTTCTACCGAAAGCCGGTGTAGCAGTCCTGCACCCATGCTATACCAATTTGCCCCAAAATTTATTACGACCTTCTTGAATGAAAGCGGACACTTTTGCCTTAGTCTACATTATTGTCCGGAGGCGAGTCAATAGTGTCATAAAATTAAAATAATTTTAATTAATCAAAACGAAAGTTATCCTGAAGGTCTCTGCAGCAGAGGTACATAGGCTCATCGTAATACAATGGAAACCAACAAATTTGAAATTTGACATTGATTATTTTTAAAGGAATATTTGGAGATCCACCAAAATTGGTAAACAACGGAGTGTACAAAAGAGTTCACATGCCAATTGTTTAAAACTGTAAATAATCCACAGAACGCAGAAATTGCTTTATTTAAATTGTATTATGGATTTTCGAGTTTTATAATTTTTTCTTTTTTGGATTACTGTAAACTTGTAAAGTATTTGTTTTCTACTCATTCTCTTTATAGCAACTCAAAATTCTGATTTCTAACACTAGTAACTCAAAATTCTGATTTCTAATTTAAAAGAGCTACAATAAGCTAAAGTAACTAATTGGCTTTGTCCGTATTTCAAAAGTCAGGCATTATTTCTTTAATTAATTTCCCGATGCTTAATCTCATAAAATAAAATAAACTATTATTATTGTAGAGCAGGCATCCAATCGATCATGTTCACAACGCATGTTCACATTCCTAGCAGCATGCCCTTTTTTAGATGGCACAGAATTGAATACTGTAGTTTCATACTTTTGAATAACATCTGAATCTCTCGCGGAGTTCTCGGGATTAAATTGAATCAGTTTATGTCACACATTTCAAGCAATGCTAGGTGTTGAAAGACAAAGTAATACACACTGTAATTATGAAAATGTCTTTATGACGGATGCAAGATAGCGTTTTGGGATGCTTTACTTTCACCGTTGTTCAACACGTTGAATGCTCTTCCGACAAGGATCATGTTTCTAAATCGCCCCCCCCCCCCATATCATGTCCAGTTGGGGTTAAACTTCCTGCTGACATGAAAAGGGTTGTCAATCGTACTTAGGCGCGGCCGATTATTTTGAATAGGTTATTTTTGCATTTCTATAAAGGGTACAGTTCTGCACGGTGTGAGGACTATCCCTTTTTACAGGACCCACTCCATTTCATGCTTGCATAAATTTAAAAATAGAAGAAACAAGAAATCATTCAGGAGCATACGCCTCCTCAAGTCCAGCTAATATAACGTCGGGATATTCCAGGCAGTTACTCTCGACGGCACGGACGCTACTGACTCATACACCACTTCGGGGACACACTCAACTGTCCGATTCCAGACTTGGACAAGTTGACCGAACTGCTTGCATTTTTTGTTGTTGTTTTCCTCACTTTTTCGAGAGAGAAAAATGAGCAAAGCGAGACTTTTTCTACTTATTGTCAATATTTTATCTTTCTGTGTCAGCGAAGAGAGTCATTAGCTGTCAGATATCTCGTTGGAAAAATAGAGAAAAAGAGGGAAACACGACAATTTTCCAGGCAATCACGATTTTTTTCATCATTCGTGCATTCCTAATTTAGATTGTCCGGATTGATGGAGCGATCTTGGTGGACTGGAAAGAGCGCAGCTTGAGAAGACAGATCGAATATGGAGCCCAGTTGGGCGAAATTGACCTCGACATTGCAAAACGAGAGTTGCGACTCTTTGAGAAAAAAGTTCTGCCAGTTTGTCAGTATCTTAGCACGAAGAGACTGCTGAAAGTGGTGAGTCTTTTGCTACTGCACTTAATTACATTTTGGAGATCGATTTACAGCAGCACAAGCAATGACGGGAGAAATAATGTTTAAAGAAATTTGCCTCGAATATCCGCTCCGCAATTAACCATTATTCGAAAATCATCCGCCTAAATCTGGACGGAAGACTATATTCCAGTTTGATTCATCAAGTACAGCAGTATACTTATCACGTAGAACCGCAATTATCTTTAGTTAGATGCGGTTTTAATTAAAAAATTTCAGATTGGCCACATCTGAACCTCAATTAGTTGGCAAAGTATAAATGCCCTAGTGTTTCAAAAACCGCTTCATTTCCTGGCAATTGAATGGCAAAGGTACGTCAGAATTTGCAGGAAGGTCGGTAATATACTGACAAATCTCTTTAGAATTTCTTACCTGTTGAATAATATTCTGAATTAATATACAATTATCCGTAATATTGGATTAATTATTCGGGAGAATTTTTCCAGATTAACGGAGCGCAACTGTATCCTCTTGATTTGAGGTTGACTATAGAATTTTTTTAGTACGAAAAACTAAGGCGAAAACTTCAGTCCAACTACGTGCCCCATTAAGTGCTATACGTGCCCCATGCAATTTTTAGTGAAGGAAGAAGTGGAAGGTCTTTTATGGAGAACTGGGTTGATCTTAGTTTTATTGGGCCTAATTATATGACAAATCAGGGTGAATTATTTGTGATTAATATACTGCATTGGAATACTAGTCTGTATACGAACTTTTTTCACAATTACTAACGGCTCTAAAAAAAAGGACTCAACAAGCAAGGTGAGTGAACATGAAATCTACCAAACAACTGCACGCATTGCAGCAATATTGAAGAAAGACAGTTGCTAGCCTGGCGGACCTCATTTTTCATCCCGTCATGCAAATGACGGGAACGTGGAGATGCCTTCATAGTATGGGAATCTGTTCGAAATCCACCGATAATTGCGTTTCAGGTCGACGGAGAGCGACACCCGAACGAGGTTTACGAGGATGTCCTGAGAACTTGCGAAGTCATGCTCGGGCACAAGCTGGACGAGAATAGCCCTTCCCCGCAGCCCAGATCGACAGGTTCGGGCGATCCCCAGCAGAGCCCAGCGGTTCTGCTTCCGGCACGCCCACAACGAGTCCTGGTGCGGGAAGACAACCAAGGTGCCGGAGCTTCAGACTGGATCGGCCCTGTTGTCTTCGTTGTAGGTGAGTGAAAGAGTACCGTACGTTGTAGAGGCGCAAACAGTACTTTCCGTGACAAAAGGCCTTCGTCTCTGAATTCATGGGGTTCTGCCCACATTTCCCGGGGTTTCCAGAAATTTCCGTCTGCTGCTGGGTGCACATGAAAAAGAAGCAGGCATCAAAGCTGCGAAAACCTGTGCTAGGTTAGATAAGGTTGGGATGGAGTATTTCGAAGACGCTTGGAATTTCGAGACTGGCTTTGCTTATGTCGTTCTTATTTTTCTATGATATTTTAGCTGCTTCAGGCTGAACTTCCTCAAGTAGGCCCATTGGAAATTATTGCACTAAATTTGTTTTCATTAAAATATGAAGAATCTCCAAATGTTAGCTCTTACTATTGAACAGTATTTTGACATCAGCGGCCCAGCATGAAATCTCCTGACCGCAGGATAAGTATCTGAGAGGATTTCCGTAAATATTCTGCACATTTGTTTGAAAATGTAAAGAGAAGAATCCAAAGAGCTTTTTTCAACCCTCAATATTTAAATTAGGCACGCATACTGTAAAGTAAAGAGAGCAGGAGATAAACGAGTGTCGAAATTCTTGTCGAGTTAATTAAAAGACGAATAAATATTTCTTGATTTTCGAACCGTGCTTCACGAATATTTAAATCCACAATCATTTGGATCTTCTGTGCATCCGCGAGTGATTACTCAGGAAAAAAAGATATTCGGAATATTCCCAAGCCTTTTAATGATTTTCCGATCCGAAGTCAAGGAATTTCACACAAGTACATTGTGGGGGTTATTACTCACGCGATATTCCACACCAGCACATATGCAGCTGATTCTGTGAATACTGTGAATTGGAACGCAAGAAATCACATGATCACATGCCGCAAACCGATTTGACATGCTTGCCAGGCTCATTCTAAATGATAAATAAATTAGTTCCCACAGAATTCATGTGCAAGTTTATTGTTTTCCTCTATTGGTACTGTTAGAACCCGCTTGACAAGCATGAAATGAGAGAGAGAGTTATCAATCTGTTGTTTGGCGGAAAGGAGATTCAACACGATATATTTTCAAGTTAGGAACAGAAAAACATTAGCACTGTATAATGTATTAACAGAAAAGCTCAGATATTCGATTGGCAGATATGAATGAAGTGAAGTTCAAAATGCTGGGGTTCTAGCTGGCTTGGGGAAAGGAAAGACTGAAATAGTATACTGTACACTGTGATCTCTTTAAGTCGAATTTGAAGCGACCATAAAAAAATTCGACTGAGGAAGGTTTCGAGTTAGTGAGGTTAGGGAAAGTAGGTCTGAAAATGCTTGATGTAAATTATTTAAAAAAAAAAAGGGATTACGGCTGACATTATTGCTGAAACTCTGTATAGTGTATGCAAAAGCATTCCCTTAATTATGCCCACTACATAAGAGAGGCTAACCAGCGCAGGAAACTGCAGAATAAATCAGTCAGCGGCATGCAAAATCTCAAGGACAGGATTTTATGGACCAATCAAAGTTGCTCACTTTCCTTTTCAAAAGGATTGCCATTTCAATTTTCGTCTTCAAAATTTTTGAGTTATTGTGGAAGTCCACAGTTGAAACATTTCGAGTGCAGGAGGTTTAGGTTATGTTGCTTTAAAGTAACTTCGGGCAGTGATTGGAAAAACATTGAATGAAAAAGGTTTTCGACTTAACGGGAGTCGAGTTTAAGAGGTCCGACTGGACAAGTGTTGCGTGAATGTGTTAGTATAAGCAAAAATTTGATGCGGATCCAAATTTCTGACGTGGAACCCATTCTGTCCACTGCGGATGAACCAAGAATTCGTCGTTGGGCACGCTTTTGGCTCGCGACATCATCCCAGTCCCATCTGTCCGGGCCACCGGCACACGAACACGAAAGACTCAAGCAAATGCATGTCCATCTTATTTACCAGGTGGACCCGGTAGCAATAAAAGTCAACTATGTGAATCTGTGGCGCCGTTGTTCCCGGGCTGGGTCCATATCCCGTTGGGCAGGATCCTCCGCATGCTGGCCGAAGTACGTGGGTCGGTGCCACCGGCTTACGAACGCCAAAGTTTCCTCAAACACCCATTGACACCGGACTCGCTGATCGCGATGCATGGGCTCATATCTCGTGGTGAGATGGTGTCGCATGACGTGTGCCTGCACGTCCTGGTCTGCTCCATGCTGCAATTCCCGGAAGCTGAGGGGTTCATCGTGGACGGGTACCCGCGCGATGAGGTCCAGGCCCAAGAATTTGAAGAGAAGGTTTGTTTCTTCCTGCTGCGACTCATTTCAGAATTATTCTTGATTCCGAGAAGCAAACGAAGCACGGCTGATCTTTATTCTGTAATTTCTGTATGATTTTGAGTGAACTTGAAAGCACAGTACTGCGTTTTTTTCGGGTTTTCTGATGATACCGCTCGCGTATCGTCGTATTATTCATTCATAAGAGTATATCCAATTCAAATTATCAAGTACCCTCACTGATATAACCCAATAGAAGGAACCTTTGTCAACAAACCTATAAATTATTTTGAATAGCGGGCCCCTTGTGTTAAAATTTTGATCAAGCGCAATAGCAATTGGGACGTTTCGTTCTGCAGGAATTCAGTTATGAAAAATCAAGAGACAGAGCCTGAACTGTAGTGTAAAGACCTAAAGTTTTGTGATTTTTATGCGGAAATTTTTCCAAGCTCACCCTGTAAAGTAATGCAGATCGCACACCAAAATACTCCACCATATTTTCGGATACGAACACAGGAATAGAGTCTAGGCAACGCCCTGGTTTCGAACAGCGATTTTCACAAACCAAATTAAAGTGATTTTCCCAAACAAAATAAATATGAACTAAGAAAAGAACAAGTGGGGTGGGCTTGTAGAATATGCGTCTATATGTTTTCCATTAGTTTTCGTGAAATAATATGCCAAAATGAATAGAAAATAGCACTTTTCTTTCAAGGTGATGGTTTGATGGAAATTGTCATTTTTAACCGAATAAATGTCAGAGGAAAACGCTGAATAATTCAAAGTCCTATATATGAACCAGACATGTTGATTAATTTGACTTCAGACGTTGACCCACCTAGCATAGATTACAGACCGCACCCGAGTTTTGGGCCCTCTTTTTGTGAGTAAATAGCTGTGTATCCAGATAAACATGAAAAGCTCTAGAGTATTTTTCAATGAAAAACAACTCAATATCTTCCGTTCTTGGGAAGTCTTTCTGAAAATTAGGAAAAAGCTCCAGGCATATTTTTGTCATGGGCGAGGCTTTCAGAGTGTCCCATATAGAGAGGAATTGCTTCTATACTTGGTGGTGGAATCTAAACTTGAACTGGGACAGTTGCAGTTGGAATTTCAAAAAACCGCAATCATGAATAGGGATGAGGCACTGTTGGGAAACCATGTACGCACCGCCGAATAATGCTAAAATTATTAAAAACCAGAAAAACCTAGCATCAGATAAGAGAGCCAACCCTCAAAGGGAAGGAACTCTTCAAGAAAAATTTTACTACTCAAGAACAATGAAAGCAGGAACCAATTTCTGCACATTGTCATTCACCAAAGAACAAAGCCACATCTGTGATCGAACTTTTGAGTGTGAAGGGTGTACAAAATTCCGAAATTTCGAAGAGTTCTGCTGAGTTGTTTGAAGTGTTGTTGAAATTGTCTTCTTAAAATCTATTTGTTTGGACAAAATTTGAAATGCAATTTAAACAGTTTCAAATAGGAAATCCTAAAGGGATTCCCGGCCTTGTCCCAGGCTGATTCTGCTTTCTATTTTTAATTTTTGAACTTTACTTTTTAGATCCACTAGCAATTTCATTCACATTTATGTTGGAGTAAGTTATTTCACACCCGGCACCAAGCGACGCTCTTATTCTACTTCTTCATACGAATAAACTTTGCGCTATGCATCCGGTTTATTCTGAGGATTTTTGCTAGATTATTGCAATGAGATTTGAATGTTTTCAGTTCAACGAACCCGTGAATGTTGTGTTGGTTGACTGTTCGGAGCTGGAACTTGGACGAAATTTGGGAAGACGACATGGACGACCCGACGACTCGCCCCAGGCGTCCCGAAGGCGTCTGCAGCTTTATCAAACTCTCACTTTGCCCGTCCTGAAGGAATTAGACGACGCTGGAAAACTTATATGCGTAAGTATTGCGTCCAATACAATGTCACACTATTGACTTCCGGCGAACAGCTCCACTTGAAATTACGTTTTACGCTTCAATTCAATTACGACTGACTCGTCAATATTTCCCCGGCAGTTTATACATAGCATATCCAGTACTCGTAAAGTTTATCTTGAGTGCCTTAGACCGCCTAACCCAGTGTTCCCCAACCTTTTTTGGGCCCGCGGACCGAGAAATTTCTAAAATTGTTTGCTGACGAGCAAAGTTTAAAAAAAAAACGACTCAAGAAGTGTTACTTTAAAGACTTTCTGGCAGGTATTTGAAATTTTCTGCGTTCTTCGAAAATGCATTTAAACACCAATGATGCAGCTATATCTGAATGCCTAAAAAATTAGACAGGTAGACTTGAAAAATAGTTTCTTAGAATGAAAAATTATAATAATTTATTTTAGCAGTACTGTCGTGGAAATTTTACGGAAGTGTTATCAGGAAAAAATCAACTTTTACTTTCATCAGATAATTTCAATTGCCATTGTCCTTCTGAAACTTTAGGTAAAGAGAACAGACTTCATCCCTACTTTTGATAAATTTATTATGCTGAAAATTTCCCCCGGACCGGCAAAAAACTTCTGCGGACCGACGTCGGTCCGCGGACCACGGGTTTGGGAACACTGGCCTAACTAATCCAAGGACGCCTGGATTAAAGCCTACTGTGTAATGTGTCAAAGTTTGTAATTGAAACCTTTGATGAAGAAATATAACTGTATGAAGTATGCCGGTGGTTGCATCTTAGATCAAAGGGAATGTATACGAATATGAATTTACCTGAAATTTCATAACCTCGTTTCATCTCCCGGCTCCATTTTTGCAATCAGGCACGTTTCCCAACCCTCATTCGCATTTCATATTTTTATAAAGGTTAACCTGACAACGTTTAATGGTATTTTTTTTAGGAAAAGGAATTTTCAAGGCACGAAACCATTTTTTCGTGATGCTATAGAAGAACTTAATATGCGCTTGAATAGGTTCTCAACCAACCGGAAGAGATGTTATTAACTATCCGAATGAAAATTTAAAATTCAGGGAAACACTTGAACAATTTTTAATCTTATCATCAATCACGAACCTTACAAACGCGTTTCGTTTTCGTTTCTACCATTCCTTCCACCCACTCGAACCCCTCAAAGAATCTGATTATGACTGCTGAATTTCAAAACCTAGTGGCAAACACAAATGAGCCAAGGATTCTTTCTTCATCATGCATTTTAATTTTTCATCACATCATGATAGTCTCGGTGAAAGAATCCCATTTCTATCTGCCATGAAAAAGCGACGAAATTGTATATACCTTATTTCAATTTCCGAAATTGTGCTGTTGACCGGATTGTTTCAGGATTTCCCCATGATAAAAATATGCAGTACTTCAAGTTTCTGCGTGAGATGCTGTTAAATTTTTACAGTTTTTAATCATCGACATTCCGTTCCATTAATCTCAGAGTAAAATTCCTCTATTTCACAACGAATCATGACTGCTATACACCTCATTAAAAACCTTATTGACAAAATAATGCGAACGGATCGAAGCTATGACCAAAATTCGATTTCTACAGAGCTTAGACTGGAATGGAAGTGAAATGCTGGACTTCTTTCGTAATCATCGTTAGCCCCTCTATTTTTTTACATTGTTATCCCTTTTCTTGACGAAAAACTCAGGATTTTACTCTTCTACCTCACTAGAATATTCCGGCATTTATTGGTTTTGTTACGGGTCGACATAAATCAACCTCGTTCATAAAAAGACATAAAATGTCTCACTTTTTTCCTTCCTTGTCAATGATTCATGCAGATCGACGGCGATTCAGACGAAGACAACATCATGCGGGAACTGAAACGCAACATTCACCTGGAAATGCAAAGACTGCAACGCGACAACACCGAATGGGCCTTCGTGCACCTGAACGAAGGTGACGGACGAGGTGGCCGGCCGCGGGAACCGAACTCTCGGCAACCCGGCGCCGCGGGTTCCCGAACCCTTTCCCCGACGGACTCCGTGGAAATGCAACTCGGAAAGATGTCCATCAAACCCGACCATGATAACCGTGCTGGTGATCCCGTGTTCAACATCAATCGCAAGAACGAAGACCTGCAACGAAACAAGTCCAAAATAGGGAATAAGGAATACCAGCACGGCGATGCCAGGAAACTGCACAATGGTGCGATGATCATCGCCAACGTTGCTAATGACTTGTCGGTGGCTTGAAGATAATTTGTCTACATGCCTATGAAAGACATTATCCCATTGCGTCATACTTCCTGAAATTCAAGCCGAATTTCTTGTGCTGCGGTAAATTTTTCCAGAACCTATTACTGTACTTACTCCTGCCTTACAGCATACTTATAAGTGTCTTGTAACGCCCGTGTTCGGCTCCATCAACTCCAAAACTCGACGCCTGTTCAATCAGGGGCGTTTCAATGACGAAAAGCACTCCATCGTGTCAATTCTACAAATTAGGAACTGTGGCGTGTTGCGTTCTTGAATGTGTTATGCGGAAAACACTTTCAAAATCACGCAGCAAATTTCTCGCGCGTGATCCAGCTGGAGAGACGAAAAAGATGCAGTTGCCACGAGAAATCCAGAAGTTACCATGCTGTCTGTGGTTTATTTTAACGTCTGCTATAAAAGAGTAGTCAATGTTCAAAGGTCGAAGAAAAAGAGAAACTGTGTCACTGACAGAATGAGAGCTGTGGTGTCTGCTGTTGAGCTTGAAGCAGTCTGAATTTTTGGCAGGCCCTTGAAAAAGAAACTGTGCTCGTATATTAATGTGTTGAATACCGCGAATCGGAACTTCGGGATCGAAACGCTTCCAGGGGATAAATAATTGTGTCTTGATAATTTTTCAATCCTTGAGCACAAGAGTACCATCTATGTACTGAGGTACTGTATTTATTCAGATGAAAGACGCACTTTTTTCGCGAAATCAGAGCTTGAAATATTAGGTTTTTACACTCGCGATGGCGTCTTTTAGGTGAGCATGCATACGGTTGTCTCGGCTGAATTTTGATCGATGCAACTTTGTATATAAAAGTCCTTTTAGAATAGCCTATACTTGACGTATTTTAATTGCAAGAGCACAAGAGTTGAGGCCCTGATTCGTATTGGGAATGTTCTGGGAGATTAAACTGGCGTATTAATGCATACACTATGCAGTATACTGCACATCACTAAAATGGTATCATGCAAAATATGAGTTCAAGAAATCCAGTTGATTAAAGTGTCTTACATTTTCGGCTTGATCTATCTTCAATTGTGAAGCAAAAAGTAGAGTCGCAGGATATAAAACGGACGGCGTCTTATAAGTTATACTTGAGGTAATATGGTTGTAGGTTCTCCTATACAGTATATATATTGAACCCATCGTTATTGCATTATGCTATGTTCAATGCTCGACTAACCAATGTAAAAGCGCCACTAAACGCAAAATTTTTTGTCTTTGAGTTGAAAGCTTTTGAATTTGACTGAAGTATAAAGGTGCAGCTGAGCCTTTCGATTCCGACCGCGGAAGGAAGCCGCGTTGTGCGACGAGGTGTATCGGTGGTGCAACGAATTTATGTGTGTTATTTTTTTAATGCCATTATTTTCGATGATTGTGACGTATTGCGGAGGGATACATACACTATGCAAGATCAGTGTTCGCCTCTAGCTATCCGGTGATATGCGTTTTTTTTTCTGCGTTGGATCATAAGAGCAGGAGCGCGGTGAATGCTGTTGCTGTTGCGCCTTTAGGGCCAAATGAACATTTTGAGCTTCATTTGTAGGTGTCGCTGCTGGATGCGGTATTCGCATCTCGGTCAGACGTTTTCCCTATTGTCTTTGTAGACTTAACTGTTTATTTGTGCATCAGATTTCTTTGAACTGAAAAAGCGAGACGGCTATCTTGCACTTGCAGCGTTTGCTCTTTAACCGGGGATGTGTATACTGTAGAGTTATGTTGAGCTGTAACGTCGACTTGGAACAAAATCATTGTACTTGTAATAGCGATGATTGAATGAAACATGGCAGTTGCTTCGAAAATTGCAGCAATTTTTATCACGCGTTTATTTACGCTCTTCGGAAAGGAATGTCGTTTGAGGTCATTGACACGAGTCCGAAATCGCGAATCTTCGTTATTCATAACTACCAAAAATTGATATTCCATCATCTGTTTCAAGGTCGGAATACAGTAATAAGTCTGTCAATGTGCTTCTTCTGTAATATCAACTCACGTTTCACTCTTTTTAAGGAGAACAGCAGGAAAGTACACACGACACAGGTTTTCAAAATTGCATTTATTTTCAGGTAGTATACGTTCTGCGAATTTTCTGCCAAGCAGTTGCGCATACATCCTATACATCGTTGACGTGGTCCATCTTATTTTGATTTCTTAAATCAGTGACTGCTTAAAAAAGGGAATGTTTAGACTCATAAAATTGATCAGAAAGTCAATGCCCGAAAATTCACATCAGACGCACTCGATATTTTAACATCTGAATGGCTGGAAATCGGTTCATTTATACTTTTTAGAGGCATCTTATTCTATCAGTGCAAATCGTAGCGCGGTTGAAAGGATGCATGATTTTTTTATTTATTTGCTGTACTTCAAGTTTCCGCATGATGCAAAGTTCGCCTTCGAAATATTATAGGTCTACGGTTTTTAATCGAAGACATTCCATTCTGTTCATCTCAGAGTGAAATTCCTCTCTTTCACAACAAATGATGACTACTAAACGTCATTGAACACGATATTGGCAAATTAATGCGAGAAGATCGAAGCTATAACTAGAATGCAATTTCTACGGAGCTGTGACAGATATGGAGGTAAAGTACTGTATTGTACACTGAACATCGAGACATCCAAGTATAACACCTGCAACGACGAGACGATCAGGAATGCCTTCAATTTCCTTGAATACAATGCAAAAATTCCGTATATCGCAGCAAAGACATATACGTAGTGTGCTGGCAGGAGAACAGGTGACTCGTCAAACAATCAGAAGCGAAATTAAACCATCTATTGCCAGGAATGAAAACTTCAGAAACAAAGGGAGCGTTTCTTCGAAATGTATGCGAACGTACAAAATTTGAACAGAAGGACTACGCATCTAGAGGGATCAGTATTTCCACCGTCAACGAATGTACAGTATTTACAGAAAATCTTTCCTTTCAGACGCGTTCGTCATATGAAACGCTAGGATAGACAATTTTTTCTAAAGCTCACAACACAGCACAGGTCATCAACGAAGAGCATGCCACATCGAACGCTTTACAGACAGCGACAATTTTTTCTCCTTCGAATAAATTTTCAAAAAAATCAGGCGTTGAGGATGTAAGTATGGTATATACATTTGAACGAGAGTGACCGAGATTCTCGATTGAACGTTCCCCACGAGGATCGTATCACCAATATCGTTGGCAAACAATTTTCGCCGTGATTTGTACGTGGCATTTTTGTATGTGAAAAATGTGAAGAAATAAGGGAATTAAAGCGAAGATCATAGAATTTTCTCTGAAAATAAATCTGTCTTCGAAGATGCACAGAAGGTTTCTTGTTAGGCATGGAAATATTTCTGACCGCGTCTTTTGAAGTAAAATTTACGGGAAAGATATAAAATTCTACATTTCGAACCAAGTTTCTGCATATGAAGCTTGAAGATGGAAAATTGGACAGTTCGAACCCGGGGATCTGCATGAACCGGTCAAGTTTGCGAAAACGGTTCAAATACCGTTGCGCAGTGTAACCCCATATGAAAAAGGAAAAAAATTGAATTACTCCTTGCAAGCAAGGAAGACAAATAGAATCGGACACAAAATCTCAAAGAGCATGCTCGGGTTGCCACACCTAGGAAACACAGTTCAAAGCTACATAGCACACATCGACATAAAAGTCCACAGAGACGCAAAAAGCAGCTCCGTAACTTCAACTGTTGAAACCCTCGACAAACTTTACGGGCTCGCTGAAACAAATCCTGGATTTCCTGATGGTCGGTAACATTCTCTCAATCGTGCTTTTCCATCGGAAATCGACCGGAAATAATTTCTCATCTTTTCACTGCAGGAGATCATTGACCAAGTTTCATTGCATTCGTTGATTCTACGAACACATTTTCTTTCAAAGAAAATACTTGAAGAGATCCAGATTACCGTCACTGAGGTGCATCTCAATGCTTTTCCTTGAACTTGCGGTAGGTGCGTTTGCGAGGAATTTTGAAAATTTGCTAGGTATTTTATTCTGAAGACTTCTGTTGGCTGGTGTTCATAGAGCAAATGCCTCTGCATTAGGATCAATGACGCCAATGATGCGCCCAGAACTGCTCCCTGTCGCTGAAAGAGAAAAATCAGAGGAAATGAAAACATTTCGCATCAGATAAATTTTCTGACGCCAAGCAAATGAGGGTATACGATATGAATCATATGATCCATTCAGAAGTGGGTTACAACTTTCTGGATTGAGTATTGAAGAGTGACTTCCACTCGTATTCTAGAACTGGCAGAATTTGTATAACTTGTAGAGATTGACATGACCCTATACAGTACAGTATTAGCGTATCAACAACAATTTGGCACTACCGAACTCAGTGAATTGAATTTTCAGCTATACACTGGAACACCAAAGGAATTTCTACATATCGACAAACTTGAATTTAATTTTTTTCTTGAGTAAGGACATAATTTCCTGCTTCAAAAGTCCCGTTTCAGTTTTGATGTGTTGCCTTCGAAGCGTGATTCCCGCGAACTATACAATAAGGCATGTAACTTATACATTACACATCGACATAGCTTTCGCATTCGCTTTCATATTGATGGAGAATGTTTGGAGGGAATAAACATTGCATTTTGAAGAAAATTACAATGATTTGATTAATTGACTATATCGGCACCCTTGAATGATGCTTCGCTAGATGCATGGTTATTCCAATTGAGTATAGTGTACGTACTCGTTAAACTCTTGATGTGCATCTTTTCACTTTAATGTTAACTTTATAAAATTTAAAATATGTAACAATAAAGTTTGTAATATGGGCTGAATTCAATCGAGGTACCGAATAATATTCTTCGGGATGATAGTTATTTTTTCTCAGCCTACTGAGCTGATATTGAAAATACTGTATATCTGCACAAGAATACGAACTGACTTCGTCTCGATTATTTAAGGATTAAATAAATTTTAGGTGCTGTAGATAAGTTTTGATGCCATTTAATGTTCACTACTATAGGCTGCAAGAATTGTTTTAGTTTTTACCACGAGACCATTTACGATGAGTTTACCATCACCACTTTATCAATTACCATCAATTATACCAGCTGAGTGTCTGCTGGCCAAACAAGTCCTATAGTGAGCTCATGAATACCTAATCTTATCAAATTTTGAGCTAGTTTTCGAAATTCTGTCTCATCTCATAAATTTCAAACTTAAACTATTTGTATGCATCATGTATCCCAAGACATTCCTTCGCGACATTTTCTGAAATCATCACCTGATTTTTTTTCTGCAGGAACCTTTGCTTTCTGAGGACACAGAGAACGCAACAAATAAATCGCTTGCTTCTTTTAAAAATATATTCTGTGCTGCACTGTGTACGGTTTTTTTTAACCAAAATTTGAAATTTTTATTTTCTTCCGAAATAGCTGCTGAACGATTACATATGCAATCGTGCAAACGCATACACAAAAACAAAAATATGACACGTTTGTATTCATGACCTATTCAGTGATTTGAACATTTCTTCCCGCTGATACGGATTGGTTTTCCCAAATAAAATTGTGCTCAGGTCCCACATGAGTATACCTGTCATAATTTGCCCACAAATCTGACATATGTACTTCACAGAACTTCCGGAATGAATAACTAAGCGTATAAAAAGAATGAGTATGAGCACTTACGAAGACGACCCCAATGTGTCATTTTCGCAGAGGCTGAATCTTCCAATAATTTCCAATAGTAAAAATGTGTCACGAATTTAAAATGATTTCCCATGAGTGTGGGAGTAAGCTGAAGCTGAGTTGCTCTGCTGGAACTACAGTCAAACCTCGATTTAGTGTCATCATTGGTCCTAGGATATTTTGTGACAATAAGCGAGGATGGCACTAAATCGAGGGTTTTGTACAAACTAAAAAGCGCAAGATTCTTTAGACTTTAACTGCATGGAAGAACATAAATCTCATTGCATTAGTGTGCCCCTGATAATAATTTACAGGCAACTACTCCGCAAAAACTATTCAAAATGTTGCTCCGTGATGAGTACTGTTTTTATGGAATTTTGCAACATCCATTCATGGCCACATAAATATCCACTTCATTATGTTAATACAGTACCCGTCAGCTTTCAGGTACCCTCCACAAGTCCACAGAAGACAACTCCTGCCCTCATTCAAGACCTTCCAATAATACTTTAGTTCAAGCACAAAGAAACAATCGGAAAGGATGCTGATTTCCCGGATTACCCTTATTGATTTCCCGGATTGCAAAATGAGCAGTTAAAGCAGCTGCCACTAATTCCCCTTTTCATCTCAGCAGTGTCCAACAATAAGCACTATAGCTTCGCGCAATGGAAGCACGCGCTGTGCAAAAAACCTTCGCTCCGCGTGCACAAGAACTCTTCTGAAGGAAGTATCCATAATCTCGAAGCGCGTGTCTTGCAGAACCTCTTATTCTGCACTCATCAGGTCCCAATGAACGCAGGAGACCTTTGATGCATCAGTTCTGACAATAATGATGCATATTATTGCTAGAAATATGGCATTATATGCTTTTCTTGAAACTGCAAGCAAACGCAATTTGTGATAAAATTGGAGCTGAAGGTGACCTACATTGACTGTTCGAAGCTTTCGTGGCTTTTGCATGGCCACGGTTCGTGGGTGACTTCCGTTTGATGAAGCCTTGAAGGGAAATGGTAGCTAGATATGACGGACTGACTGACGTGGGATTCATAATTAAATTTTGGTTGCAATTTCAGAGCTCAACTATTAAAGTTTTCAATGTGGACTCAATAAAATTTTAAATATGTACCAATAAAGTTTGAAATACAGACTAAAATGCAACCGAGCAATTTTCTTCGCCATGATATTTATTTTAACAGACGGTGTGACGACTCTATATATGCAGTACTTTCTGAGCAGGAAATATCGTGGCCCGTCAATTCGTCGCGTGACAACTCGTATTGAGACAAATTGGCTCGGAGAAATCAGCAAAACATCAAAATTGGCTGTTGGGCGGATCGGCAACAAATTAATGGCACATTTTCTTGCGTCAATGGGTCTTTCTTTAAAACTTGCCCTTATTTGTGGATGCCACTCAGACGAAATATTAATTTATTTTAATTGCTGATGGAAATCTAAGCTCATCTGAGCGATGTATCCCAAACTTTTCGCGGAATTCATTCTTCAATTGCGCAATAACTTGTTGCTCTGTAGCCTTTATGACAATGGTCACAATGATGCTATCAACAGTCGCAGGTTTTTACACCAATTTTTTTTACGGAAAGCAGATGAAAGAATCTTAAGAAAGATGAAATAATCTTTTTAGAAACCGGGTAGTATGCAGACCTTGTCATTTCTAATTTTCCGGAAAGATACATTTGATTCGTGGTCTATTTATTTTAGAACTGATTTAGACGTAAATTTAATGTAGTTGTGACGAGATGCATGCAGAGAATGAAGCAACAGCAAAGAAAAAACTAGTAGGGTCGTTCATGGGTAATTTACAAAAAATATGCGGTTATTGGTTCGCAGGTCCTTCAACTTTTTGGCACGACCTGTTCTTTTTTATTAGCCTGTCTTGCCAAGCGACGATCCGGTCCGATGCCATGCTGCTAAAATATATAACTTGGATTTGTGTCGACTTGCCCGCGACGATTTGTCTTGCACCGAAATCATTGGTTACTGTTAGTCACTATATAAACACCCATTGTGCAAATTTTACCTCAAAGAAATAAGCGCAAAAATGCGGATCTGCATGGCCTATACCTAAGATGATATCGACTGCACTGAATATGTTTTCTATATTCATGGCAGTATTTAGGATTATGCATCAGAGTTGTGCTGACGCATTCGAAAGATAGAATCGATAATTTTTGAAGTTCAAAATAAAAGGCAGGAAATAGAAAATCGAGCACCATTCAAAATTTGGTAACATGCTGACTGTTTTTCAGAAGCAAACGTGATATTTTAAGCGTGATCATTTTTAGTCAGAAAATTCACGAAGTAAATGTGCAATTCATGTTTTCATTTATGATTAAACTGTGTTATCAAATTCAACTTTTTCCATTTTGTGACCTATTCAGCGTTCCCCTCAAAATCATCGTCGTAAAATCGGGTTGCGAGCGTGTGACTGAAACTCGTTCGTGGCCTACAGATAAGTTTCGCGAATATCAGGTTCTTATGTCATGATTTTTCGCTCAAATACATATCTGTGAAAATATTTTCACGTCGAACATTCCATTGAAATATCCAGCAATTTTGGATCTTCTCTTCCCGAAAAACGCAAGCACACAAAAGCCATACGTGACTCGTCAAGCATTACAGTATTTTGCATGCAGAAAAAACTGGGAACGGATTGACCAGGGGCAAGTGCGATGATTGATGGAAAGTGATGACTTGAAGTGAGCTTAAAATTTGAACAAAGCCAGTGCATTCGAATAAACTCAGAAAGTGCGCTGAGGTTTTCAAGTTTTTCTTGCGATCAACTATCTCACCGACCTCTATAGGTTCTAGGACATCCCCGTCGATCAAGGATGTGGTCAAAATCCGCTGTTAATTCGAAAGATACTCGACTGATTTGAGCATTGACCACGACTCGCTGGCGGGAATGGAAAATACAGTTTGTGAACAGCATGTAGAAAGAGAAAAATTCGTACCGTCTTCTTCGTCCAATGGCAAGATGTGCAGATCCGAGAGTCCAGGGCAACATGTTCGCAATAAGAACCTGATCGGATTGAAAACGCGCAGCCAACCGCAGCCTCGAGTCTCCAATGCCGCTTGCCAATTTTTCGATCCACCAGCAGTCAAATACCTTTGAAATTTCCAATTTGAGTAGATTAAAATAGTGTTTCCCAACCCATGGTCCGTGAACCGGCACCGGTTTTTATCGTCAGCTTTATATCGGTCCCCGGGAAATTTTCTTCAGCATAATTTATCAAAATTAGCAATGAAGTCTGCTATCTTTATCTCAAATTTTGGGAAGAAAAGGGCAGTTGAAATTATCTGGTGAAAAATAAAAGTTGGCTTTTGTCCTCATGACGCTTTCAGAAAAATTTTCACCTTGCTGAAAATTTTTCTTTCATTTGAGAAACCTTTCTTTGAGCCCACCTTTCCAAATTTTGAAGACATTCCACTACAGCTAGTTCATTGGTTCTCAACATTTTTTTCAAGTAAGCAAAAAGTTTTTAATTACCTACCATAAAGTTTTTCAAACTAAACTTTTTGAGTCTGCAAAAATTTTATGAAAGTTTGCCAGTCCTCATAAAATTTTTGGAAACTTGCCAGTCCGCAAAAAATTTCAAAAACATACTGGTTCACAAAAAGTTATATGATATTTGCGAGCCCGTGGGCCCAAGAAAGTTGGATAACAGTTGTAACATTTGATTAGAATATCATAACATTAATAATTATGAAGATTCAATAAAAATACTTCTCATTATTCCAAGACTTGATACCGGGTCATTTACGGGCAATTACCAGCACGACCCACAAAAATGGCAAATTTTCTGGGATTTTTGAACATGTGATTATGTCAAGGATTTGCGTCAGGAGTATGTGGGTCAGCAGACGAAGGTTACAAAAGCATCGTCTCAAACAGAAATGGTTGAGACTTATTGGGAAAGAAACAGGGACAATTTTAGTGCAAAGAGTGAAAATTCGAGTGCAAATTTCAATGAGATTCATTCATTAAAATTAATGAAAATGATGAAACTCTCGGAAAACAAGGAGAAGATCGTTTCCGTGAGGATGACACGAATCCTGAATAAACTCACATACACAATGACATTTATTCACGTGGATAATAACTGTCTCCTGAGGATGGTACTCATTTTTTTGTTTCAGATGCCAGCCAGGATTTCTACAGTTTTAAAATGGATCACAATTCCTATCCTAAATATGCATTTATACGCTTGCCCCAGAACATTTTTGCGTGGTTAACACAAGGATCTTGTACGTTCTCGATCCTATATTTCTTGTGCGCTCAATTTTTATGAATGCATTTCCATAACTATTTTTCTTAAATATCCACGATTTCATGCGCATAGAAAGGTGTGATAAATCACCCAGTACATCTGAGAATACAAAACACATATTTATTTAGACTTCAGTAGTGCATCAGACATTGTTTGAGTCTTCAGTGGGAAGAATGTATCTTTGAATCAGAAAAACTCGATCAATGGGTTATTCCCGCTGTTACTCACAGGAATACGGTAGCATTGAAAACGGCATGGAAGAAAGGTAGCATGTTGAAGAACTTCTTCCATTGGGCCAATTGCACGGTTGGAATGATTGTGTTGGTTCTCAAAAGTGCATTCAAGATCAGTTTGGGTCCCCAGCAGCAAATGAAGAACATCAGGATGATGCACAGGAGTTTCATGGCCTTGAACCCAAGAACAGGTGGATGAATTCACATTAGCAATGCAGTATTCATCTTACAATACAGTACTTGGAATTCGATATCCGTCAATCGAATGGAATATTGGGATCCCACCCACGACATTTATTGAACGAAAGCAAAACCGAAGGGCACGGTTCAAAACCGACGAAGAGTCACCGAAAAGGAATTCAAGAATGCGTGTTTTCAACAGAAACTTCGTACATTACTTCTGAAGTATCAGTGGAGCACTCCGCATCATTAATTTCCGTCGAACAGTATTTTCTTTTTTATTGGCTCATCGCCATATTATCTCACGTTTTCGAAATGTGCCGTCATCACGTAAAAATCCGGGGAGCGATAAATCGAAACATTTTCGACAGAATGAACTGTGATAATCTATACGGCGGGACCACGAATGCATAATTGCCAAACACTGTAGAGAAATTAAACTGCACGTTTTCTGGATATCGATGGTGATTCTTCCCGAAAGGAAAATGCCTTCGAGCGTTCTCACACGGCAACAACTGCACTTTATAAGGAAACGGGTCAAGGTTGCGGGATTGGTCCCGATACCGACACGTTTCATCTCTGTTATGGGTCATCGGGCATCCACGTTTCAAGAACGCGTTGATTAGCATAACCTGTCTGCCTGTATTATTAGTTCATGCATTAATAGGTATTAAATAAATAATTTCGAAAACTATAAGAGCAAACTCAGCTCTGAATTCAAAAATGGTAAGTTTTCAAAACATTTTTTCATGTTAAATTTTTTTTAATTTTCTTGTTTAAATCGATGACGGGATGTTGGCATACATTTATTTTTGCTCTGCTGGGACCATATTTCAATTTCATTTTTATTCTAGAGAAACTTATTTGATTTTCCTGGATAATGACTGACTATATGAATCCGTCCCAATGATCGACTACGATATTGCAGTACAGTACTAAATTTGCATCCTACGATGACATGAAAAAAATTGAGAGTCTACACCAGCTGGTCAATTCGATGATACATTTTATGCAGCATTTCGATACTAAGCTAAAAATTTGAGACACAGCATAAGTCAGAAAGGCGGAATGTTTATGTGATAAAATCTAAAAGAATAGCATGCAATTCTTTCGAATAAATCATCATGAAGTTCCAATGTCCTGATAATTTTGTTTATTAAAAAAGACAGGCAGCTTCAACAGTCGTCTATAATTGAATAGTTGAAGAAGATATTCACTGTAGTCGAAACGTGGAGTCGAAAGGAATGCAAGTAGCACACGCGTGAAAAATTAATAAGAGAACTTCAGAGCAGGTTAATGATGCAGGGAAGTACTTGTGTTGCTGTACTTACAGCATTTGATGTAATTAGAACCTATCCTGAAAATAAGCCTCAGTATAATATTCATGCGCAAAATAATAAAAGATGCATATCTTTCTTTTCGGGAAATACACGGTACATTACCGTATCGCTCGTCAAATAAAACTCATTCCAGAATTTAGTGTCCTCAATTGTGCTTGTCATTTTAAAACTAGATGAACTCTTTTTAAACAATAAATGCCATTATCTTTCTCAAGGATTGCGTATAACCAAGAAAGGCTGACTCCATTCCTACGATGCTTATCCTTTGAAGCTGAGTGTGGTTAAAATACATGTCTTCAAAGTAAGAGTACAGTACAGTACTCTCCTTGTCTCCATGAACTTCCTGAGATTCATACACCATATCCCTCTGAGCGTACGAGACTCAATACAAGAAGAAGTTCCGCATTTAACGAGCTTACCTTGCGTGATAATTAAATGGAAAGTTTCACGAAGCGAGGAACGCGGCTCAGAAATTCTGGAAACCCGATGGAATATTCTCTTTGGGCAACTTATTGCTTGAAACAAGGAACTGCATTCTTCGCTGGACTGTGATTGATTTTCTTTATTTATCACTCTCGTATCGTTGTCTTTTCCATGTGCCCTTCCCCCGAACGCTCAATTTTTCAATATTTTTTCAATCATGAACAAGTCCCTGAGCAATTTTTGCAGTGGAACAAGGGCGAACTCGCAATACAAAGGAAGAAACCAAGTGCACTCGAGTTAATGCGAGGTTAGGGCAGGCTGAATCACATTTCTCTTCCGTTCCCCGAGTAATTTGAAGAAGGCAATTTTTAAAATGGACCTGCATCACGTCATTGAATCATATTCCGGATCATTTAGCGGGAATTAACGCGTCAGAGATATTTTCTTGTTTTCCCCACGAGCTTCTTCGGGCGAAAAGCGTGGAATTCTGCGATGCGCCATTTCACGTAAATCATCATGATTATCCTCCTCCTCACTCTCTCAATTCTTTCATACGTGCAGTAGCAGAATTTTCCGTCGAAAGATGGCAAGAGTGTTGAGTTGCACTGCATTTTAGTTGCATACCATATGCTGTTATATCCAAAAGCTTGGGAAGAAAAGAGGGTATTTTATTCGTAATGGAGTGCAAATTACAATCAATTTAAAATATAATTTTCTCTATTTTCTTGGTTAAAATATAATGGTGGTACGTATTTTACGCATATGCATACTACTCAAAAAGGAAGCAACAGAGGCATCGGTGCAGAGTTGCAGACTACATTTTAAAAGTTATTGAAATGTAGGAATTGGGGGAATGTTCATTCAGCAAGAAGAAAAAAGTGGTTGAATTTGAAGTGAAGCTAAACTACCGTAATATTTTCTCAAAATCTAAATTAGAAAATACTGCATCTATGCGAGTAACACAAGCACTTGTTCCCCAGCATAAATTCTAACCTGAAATTGGGGCGTGCATCTAACTTTGATATGAATTTTATGCTGATTAATTCAAATGTTGGTGCATGTCATTTTTGGATCAGCAGGCGAAAGTTTAAATAACCCCTGGAAGTTTAAATAAAATATTTTTAAAAATATAAAATATTGAATTGAATTTAGCTTTTATTCGAGCATGCTATAAATTAAAATTTTCGACGGCCAGAATTCCTGAAATTCCAACAACAAAGTCACTGAAAACCAGAAAGTGCATCTTTTCGAGGGATACATTTTTCGCCAAATTTAATCCGAAAAAATTGAGGTGCGCGTCTTACCCAAGGGCGCATGGTACTCGAGTAAATAGGGTAGTTGCGAACACAGTTAAACCCACAAACCCAGGGAAGGCTCGGTACACGTGGAGTGGAATACAGCAGCCGCGTCTTGAAAGTGGAACAGCACACAAAAAGGTTAAAAGTTCCGTGGGTTCAAAGATCAAGTACTGTACAGTACTGTACTGTACGCTGTTCCCGGAGGCGCATTTTACGGGCATTAGGCTCAACCATGTTTTATGCAGGAGGCATCTGACCCACCGACTTCCGAGAAGCTATCAGCTGTTGCGCGGACTCGCCGACGGCGAAGGCACAGATGCTGTCCAGGTTGTTGCCCAGCTGTTCCCGAGCCCTGCTCCGGCTGATGCGAGCGGCGCCGCGTTCCGCCGCCGCGATATCGTCCCGACGCCCGGATTGGTCGACCCTGTTGCTGGCTTCGACGCCATCGAGGCGATCGTCGGTCGGAAAGCAGCAACGGGGACACAAAGCCCTCCAGCGTGTGCCTAGTAACCCGGTTGTTCGGGTTTCCTCGTCCCCGAAGAGCCGCCGCTTGCAAGCGCGCTTCATGCGATTCGTTTGGTACCTGCGCATGCATCATTTCTACCATGTTTCCGAAGCAAAACGTGCGATAACTAAAATTGAAGCGTTCGATATCCGTAATTGTCACGATTATTAGCTTGAATCCTCGGAACAACGAGGAATAACAGTAACTACAGTAAAGTTTTGCTTGAAAATCTAGTTTTAAAAAACGGCGACCGTGTAGTACCCAGTCGACTTAGAAAGCTTTGCTCCGCTGCACTGGGTAGCCAATCTGAAATATCCTCAGAGAAATACTCCCGGATTCTTTCCCGTGATTATGTTGACTTCCTTTTTTTGTTCATCTCTATATATGTAAAATATCTGCGAACAATTGTGACGGTGAAGCATAAAACAAGGCATTCATGGTAACATGGTGTTTGGTGAAAGACAAAACAAGCTGTAAATATTTTGAAAAGTAATCCAGAATTTAGTTGCTTCAGTGCAACTAAATTTGCTTTCTCGTTTTTCATTTTAACTCAGAACATAATGCTTTGTAAAATCATAAATAATCAAATGCGGGTGCTATCAGCAAGAAATATGGTTTTAAAAAATTATGTTGATTGTTCAAGTTCCAGAGAAATATGCAGGTCAGATTTCTGGAAATTTTCTAAAAATGGGAAGCACTATCATTTCTAAAATATTCCTTAATAACCGCCCAACCTCCCCGATTTCCCCAGATGAAGCTCTCCTGAAACATCGCTTAATTTTTGCATGCAGTTTAATTTGCAGAGCTGTTCTTCGGCGCATCAAAAATTATAATTTATAAATGGTTTCTAAGCGCTTCAAATAAAAATGTCCTTTCCTTGAGGCTTACGCCAAAAAGACCATGCTGCTGTGTTCCATGGAAGATTTTGAAGTTCCATTTCCTTGTCAAAATTCAATTTAAATTCTTTGTGATCTCTGCGCTTCAGTTAGTCCTATTCTATTTTATATGTTTCATAAGAACTCTCGTGTATCTACCAATAAGAACCACAGAAAGACCAGGAAGTCAAAATGAATTATTCCGTCATTCCGCGGAATATATTACCGGACGATTTCAATTTAGCCTTTGATAAATGTTGCGCAGTAAAAAGTTACCGCAGCTGAAAATGTTTCGTTTTCGTATGCCTACTCGGCTGATTGATGAACGAATTCAATGTAGTACTTCACCAGCAAGTACGCCTCAAACTTTGTTGAACTTCGAACTTGAGATTTTCTATTTTTGCTAACCTGATGAACGGCAACAAGTGCTTCGGAGTGCCAGGATGAGAAGTGCTGTACAAGACAACAGCGATGCAAACGTAGGTGTATGTCATGATGCAAAGCGGCACCAAAAGCATGACGACTAGATAATAAAGTGAGGTCACGAAAACAGCGGAAGCTCCTTCGTTGCACGTGTTGACCCTGGCATTTCCCAGACTCGGAATCAAGAAAGATCCAATTTCCTGTGTAAAGTAAGTGTATTATCAAAGTTTCAACGGTTCTTCTGAAAAGTTTAAGACACTTACGACAGTGAAGAAGCATGGCAATGCCAAAATCACCGACAAAGTCCAGACAACAGTCAGAATGATCTGTCCTCTTTTCGGTTTGCAGCGGAGGCGGCTGAAAACTGGGTGAAGGACTCCGAAGTACCTGTATATACAGCATAACATCTGTTATCTCAGTAATCCACGAATGCTCAGTAACGTTCCAGTACTTGAACAATAAACAATATATCTTCACCATGGTATACGAGACTGATCGAAGAAGGTTTGACTGACCTGACTGCACAGCACAATTAATACGTCACGAACACATAAGATCAATCCCGAATGTTCTGGCGGACGAAAATGAAATGAAAAGGTATTCGAGGGAAATATCAAGATGTGAGAATAGCCTAACCACACATAAAACTACCTGCCCTATAGCTAACCTCAAAACCAAATCGAACAACGAATAACCCCAATCGAGTTCCCAAATAACCCAACGAATCAGTCCCACTAAACCTCATTTAATCCAGATTACGGAGTAAGAAAATGATAAATTCAACCTTAATTATTTCACGAATACTGTGATAAAAATCAAGTAAAACCAATAAAAATGGAGCATTGGAGTTAGGACTGTGTGGAAATTTGTTATATAAAGTAGAATCTTGATACTGTACAACATCTCATTCTAATGAATAATACATCGAAATAAATTTGTTTTTTAGGTTCCTGCCCAATAGACACAATGTTGAATCAGCTCCTACGACGAATTTTTGATACAAAAAAGCTATTTTACTGTTCCCAATGACTTATTTTTTAATGAGATTTTACTTTAGGTAAAACAGTACATATACCCGCCAGTGGGATTATTCAATGCATGGTTCATCCTTCAAATGTTGAAGTGTTTCAAAGTCAAACCTCTTCAAATCAAAAACAGAGGGACATGGACACATTTGATTTCGGGAATTTTTTGTTATGGAAACCAGCATTTTTGCTGGCGAAAATTAAGATTATCAGGAAGAGATTTGTGATATTCTAGGCCTTAAACGGCTGGATAATTGAGTTGATGGTATTGTTAATGTGGAAGAAAAAAGTATATTTTCCCAATGAGTCTTTATTTTACTTCTGAAAAGCATCAACAAGTTACATTTTCGTTGCTCTTCTCGTTCCTGGGTCCCCAAAAAAATGTCTGAACGGTTGTTCATTATCCGACTTATGGAGATTCAGGGGAAAAAGTCTCCAAGTTATGGAGGTCCGTATTACATTTTTCTTACGGAAGTTCAAAGAGGGACTATACAAAAATTCAAAATTATAGGGTGGTTTAGATTAGAAAGGTCCATCATATGATACGTCATAAAAGCGAAGCCAGCAGAAGCACTATACAGTATATATGAGGTCTAACTGGAAACTGTTGTTCTCTTCCCGTCAAAAAAAAAATTTCACGAGAAAGAAAACGTCGCAATTTTGAAGGTTATTCACGCCCTGAAACATGATTTAACTGAAGGTCACTCACTCAACATCCCTTTTTTCACTGCAGCATATATAGCACCCGAATTTCTTTTTTTTCTTTTTTTTTAAGTAGCAGTGCTTCATAATTCTCAACACTCACCTTTCGATGGCAATCGCAGACATGTTGGAGATACAAGCAATAGCGGTTAAAATCTCAATGAAGTAAGTTGCTCGGCAGAAAAGCCCTGATGGGTGATAGCTCGGATAGTGCAGCTTAATCACCTCGATCGGAGCACAGAATCCGATCAGGATCAAATCGGAGACAGCTCGGCTTGTCAAAACCATTCTGAGAAAAAAATACCACGAGTGATTGAAATTCCTATACAATACTATGTTCCAGCAAGACGGCAACCATCTGGACACGTTTTCAGAAGTATCAGAACCTTGAATACTGCCTTGAACTAGCGCTGCGATCGGAACTCAATGATTTTGTCAATGACGGATTTAGCAGTGGTCTCCTTTGATGGTGACACGTGCGCAAAATATAAAAATAAAATACATCAGAAGGTGGCGGTGCTTGAGAATTATCTGGACCAAGTCAACTGTTGTCGTTCCCATTTGTCTCTCGTTAGGATAAGGATTGTTTCGGCATGTTTCGCTCCTCGAAAGGAATTACATGCCTCACGTCCGAAAGGGATTTGATTCAGTCACAAGTGCGTGCCATTAGATCAAGAGGTTTGTACAGCGTGGGGTATGAAAATATTACCCAAGGATCGGCATGTTTCGCTCCTCGAAAGGAATTACATGCCTCACGTCCGAAAGGGATTTGATTCAGTCACAAGTGCGTGCCATTAGATCAAGAGGTTTGTACAGCGTGGGGTATGAAAATATTACCCAAGGGATATTTCTGCAGTAACTTAGGCAGACCATGCCAGTCATTCTGGAGAAGAATCTGCAAACAAACGCGCTGACGTGCCATTTCGAATAAATCCGGTTATTTTGGCTGAGTGCCTTCCACAGATAAACGGGGAAAGCCAATGGGTTGTACTTTCCAGTGCATCCCTTTACTACAAAGGAATTCATGAAAAAAAGCCGTGTGCATTGAAAAAAATTAGTGACTTGTTCAAAACCCGAACGGTAATCAAAGGAAGAAACAAATAGATGCGGAAGAACTACAGCATATCAATGTGACCCATTTTCAATCTCGAGAGTTCAAAAGCTTTCTTCTGTTTTTTTTTCTCATATACACACAGCGGGTTATGCAGTAGCTTTCGCGATAGGAATACTGTATATTATTGGATGTTTATATACCCCAAAACCACGCCTATTTCGATTGAAATGGCGACCAATGAATTGATTTCCTTTGATAACAAGGAAACATGTACAGTATTTCTGAATTGAATAGTCACGCAATTGGTAGACTTTTGAAAATTTTATCCGAAAAATTTGAAAAATTTTGCAAATATCGGCATGTTTCGCTCCTCGAAAGGAATTACATGCCTCACGTCCGAAAGGGATTTGATTCAGTCACAAGTGCGTGCCATTAGATCAAGAGGTTTGTACAGCGTGGGGTATGAAAATATTACCCAAGGTATATTTCTGCAGTAACTTAGGCAGACCATGCCAGTCATTCTGGAGAAGAATCTGCAAACAAACGCGCTGACGTACCATTTCGAATAAATCCGGTTATTTTGGCTGAGTGCCTTCCACAGATATACGGGGAAAGCCAATGGGGTGTACTTTACACTGGATCCCTTTACTACAAAGGAATTCAGGGGGAAAAAATAAAAACCGTGTGCATCGAAAAAAAATTAGAGACTTGTTTAAAACCCGAACGGTAATCAAAGGAAGAAACAAATAGATGCGGAAGAACTACAGCATATCAATGTGACCCATTTTCAATCTCGAGAGTTCAAAAGCTTTCTTCTGTTTTTTTTTTTCTCATATACACACAGCGGGTTATGCAGTAGCTTTCGCGATAGGAATACTGTATATTATTGGATGTTTATATATACCCCAAAACCACGCCTATATTTCGATTGAC
This sequence comes from Notodromas monacha, assembly GCA_905338405.1. NCBI lineage: Eukaryota > Metazoa > Arthropoda > Ostracoda > Podocopida > Cyprididae > Notodromas > Notodromas monacha. The sequence continues at coordinate 67,896 of CAJPEX010000448.1, forward strand.
ATGGCGACCAATGAATTGATTTCCTTTGATAACAAGGAAACATGTACAGTATTTCTGAATTGAATAGTCACGCAATTGGTAGACTTTTGAAAATTTTATCCGAAAAAATTTGCAAAATTTTGCAAATTGGCTGGGTACCAGCGCACCAAACGCCCGAAAGTTCAGCGATTCGCTGGACGGTTGCAATCACGACCGCTTCATCATTTAAAACAACCGGAAATTGGTTTGCAAAAGAAAGAAAACAAGAAAAATTGGATTCACAAAATTAAAGCGAAGTGAATTTTTGATTGGAGAGAGGGATTCACGACGCATTAAATATCGTCCTTGAAATCCCGGTGATGGCAACAGGGTACTGTTCATCGACTGCACGTGGCTGACCGGAAGCATCAATGCCCGCCTTCGGTCGGAATAATTTCACATCCGGTTACGCCCCTTATTATTGAGCTGTCTAGAACTTAATATGAAGAGGAAGATGTTCAAGCGATCCTGGGGTAAGTGTTACCAACTGTCAAATGAATTTTTTATGTGTCCAGACCTGTATATCCTTGCGGCACTAAGGCATGATTTCCGGTGAAGCATTCCGACTCGTACCCTTCTTTAAAAATAAAGTATCTTTATTCTTTTATTTTTAATAAAAAACATACTGTATCGGCAGAAAATATTCAAGAATTTTTTAAAGCTCCTGTCAATCATTCATTATAACTGAAATCAGAGACTGATTGTACACGCTGACTCATTTACATTCACTCTTTATTCCATCTAAAATCGGACATCTTCGGAGTATTCATATCAAGGAGTCTGATCTTCCGGTCTTGTGTTGATCGTGCATCTGATTTAATGTACCCGTATTTAAATTCAGCTATACTTCTAGAAGAAGCAAGCTTGGTGATATCTACTTCAACCGTGTTTTTCTCTGTATGATTAAAAAATGTGCACTTGCTAATGTACTCCAAAATTTTCGAGGAAAGGCGATGTTATTATCCAGTGATTCTTGATATTTTACGCATCAACTGAATACAACTTTCGTAGCATATGATTATCTTGGCCTTGACCGAGTGATTTTTTTTACTGACGATGGAAACGAGATGCAATTATAGCAACGACTCATGTAATTGTAAAGATTACAGTGTTGATACGTGCATTAATCCATGAAAAAAGTCCGAAAAAAAAAGCCGCCGTGAAACTCAAAAGTTTGTGGTGATCGTAAAATCGGCTTGGTACTTCTATGCACGATTTTGCGAACTTCTCTAAGGTTTTACGTTCTTCAGTTAAAAGTACGTGATATCTGAAATAAGATACAGTACTGTATTTTGAAATTATCTAAAATAGCAAATAAATAATTAGTATTCGACAGAATACATAGGATAGATCCCTTGATAGAAGCATGAAACCAAGTTTAATTTGGCTAATTTTACAAGTTTAATTTTATAAGTTTCATGCCGGTTAATTCTGAGCAAGCGATTATACAGTAATATAACCTAGAAATTGTAACTTGAGAAAACTTTGCAAAACGGAGGAAATGGAAAATTCGTCTTCATCCAAAAGATTGGCAGTCATAATGAATAATACTGAGATGATTGAAACCGAAGAATTTGCATCACTGCGCAAATATCGCCAACAATTACTTTGAAATTGGTTTGTGCTAATGAATGCCCATTTGAACTTCTCTGCTTTATATATCCTGAAGTCCCGTGACAGCCAAAGGAAAGGTGAAACTTGAAAGTCACGTACAAATTCATTCGATTTCATTCAAACTTTTGAGATGATTTTAAAAATGTAATGGAATTTTTCTGTGTTTTGTTGTCTTATTTTCGTTTGCATTTTTCTTTTTACTTATTTCGTTTCCAATAAATGCTCAACTGTTGCAGAAATAAATTCATTCATACATTAGGAACAAGGCTTTTAAAGTCAGTGTTTGCACCAAAAGCTTGTGCATCAGTGAGAAACGGACAAATTTCCAAGGGAGTTGGAATTCAATATGTTGCCTCCAATAATTCACGAAGAACAAGGTTGATTCTATAAACTAGGTAAGTAGACCGTACTTTCAAATGGTCTAAGAGTAGTGTTTTCTTTTCCGTTCAAATCTTTTTACTCTTATAGAGTTCTAAACAGTTAGTCCAGTTAAAAATACACTTATTTCTTTTCAAAAAAAGCATCTTTAGCTTCAATTTGAGATGTTGGAGCATTTTTTTAAGTGTAAAATTTGGGGAGTTATTTGCTTTGGAAGTTTGCGCGTTGGGAATTGTGCCATGGACAAAGCATGTTTTCTTTGCTGATTTTATTTCTTTTTGAAAACAAGTTTTTACTGCAGAATGCAAGATTGTATTTTCTGAATGTGTGTGATTGTTGTCTTTATGAAACCTGTGATCACAGACAATAATGAAAGTTCTCTTTTAATATCCAAGGAAGTGAGGATGTTCCATTTTCCTTATTTATGCAGTCTTAATGTAGTTTTGCACTTTTAAAATTAAATTCCCTTGGAGGCTGGGTAACTATCTCAGCACTCAGATGTCTCTTGCATCTGGAATGTTTTTAATGCTGCTTTAAATCTGTAATACTTGGCATTGCAACTACTATTGTCAAAAATTAATAGCCAGCAGAGAGGCTATCACAAATTTGTTTTACATTTTCAATTCGAATGGATCGAATTAGAATCAACCTTGTTCGTCGTGAATTATTGGAGGCAACATATTGAATTCCAACTCCCTTGGAAATTCGTCCGTATCGAGCATGTCCCTGAACTGTGGAGAATAACTGGAATGGTTATTACATCCCTCGCATGACATCTTGCCACCCATTGAAATGTAAAATATACGACATGCAAGGGGAAGGATATACTGTACAGAACTTTTTCGAAACAATTTTCTGAAACTCAATACTTTGAGGACGGTCTGTCATCATCTCTGTTTTATACGTCATTCGTAGAGCTCAATTTTGATAGCAGTTGGCCAACCGGGTCAAATTACGTCTCGGGAAGAGCCAATCTATCGGAAATCTGTGATGCTCCGTGATTTCGTGAGCAAATTAACTCCGACTGAGAAACGTGTGACACTGAATTTAGGGAGGATTATCGATGGGACCTCGAACTTGTCCTCACATTTGGCATTTCCGATCTCGATCTTCAGTCAATTAATCCAATAAGATCTCTCGACGACAAGCTAATGCGCAATATGCTGCTTGATCTATTATGTTCCGTGTACTGTTTCAAGGTCCGTAATAATAACACTCAGCCGAATCTGCAAACACGCGCGGGAATGCCATTTTATCAAACAAGTGCACTCTTTTGAACGACCAGAGAAGCAACTTTTAGCAGCATGATTTCCATGAATATCCGATGCTACTGCACCGCGCCGAATGCAATGAGATTATTCTACGATGTGTAATGGTGTTTATGCATGGAATTTCAAATTGAAATGTTGTCACTGCTCACATTTAGTCAACGATCAAGGATCCACGTTACATTCTGGGAATCCGTGATCTAGCTGGGGAGACTTTTCATTCGCGAAATGAAATTCGAGAGGTGCACAAAATAAATATACTTGATCCGATTTTTGATTCAAGAATGTTATCACCCAACTGCTGTGACATTGAGTATGAACTGAATATTATACTCCCACGCAGAAACCAAGACGCTGAGCTCACCGACTTGACGTATAATGGGATACTTAATTGCTGACATAATCACATTACTTTTTCTGCACATACCATGCATCCAAACATAGCGTAGATAATAGCAAAATTAACTCAATTTTTAAAAATCTAGTAATTTTAATTATTAATAACAATCACTCAACGGCATTGAGATTAAGGTCTCTCAACACCGCATTTGGATGTTGAATTCGAGGAATCCAGTTTTTAAAAAGGGGAAAAGAGAAGAACCTAGGTCTACTTGCTTTCAGACAGAGCTATGCTTTTTTCGATGTGTTTATTTATTTTGATTTTCACGCGTTTTTGTTCTCACAATTAAAACGGCATCCATTCAGAAAATGCAAATGATCGCGACTCCCGGGTGCGTTATGAACTGTGATTATTTGAGCTGCGACCAACCCAGAATTCGATTATCATAACTTCGCCCAAATTTTGATCCTCAGGAAACACAGCGACATCATGCATGCCGCGTAATTTTCGCCCAAGCTGCTCCATTCATCTCTCATCATCCAGTTATCTCGGCTAAGGAATTTTTGGGTTTCTCGGACTTATCCCTTATATCAAGTCAGATAAATTTTTCATATCTTCTAATCTATCAAATACTTTTTTACGTTGGATTCTCCCTGAAATAAGTTGCATCCTGACAGAGGAACTCGGTCGTTAGCCTGGTCAATCGGAGTTGTATTGCACAATGAAGCAACGAGGTTTAAATTTTATGCAACTTGAATAGTAGTTTCACTGACCGGGGCGGCGGTTAACCCGAGGTTCCTTAATTTCTCAAATTTGAGATCCATCAGGAGTAGGCGGCACTTACTTGGCGGCTTTCCTACGTTCATGTTTTCGCGAAGTCAGCCAGATAGTGACGATGTTCCCAGTGCAGCCGATGATGCAGATAGCTATGTAGATGAATAAGTCATAGTAGAGCCAGTCGGAGTCACTCAACACGCCAATGGCGTTGACGGTGAAATTCGTGCCTTCGCCGAACCACTTATCGAAGTCTATCCTGTCGAGGCGAAACTCGCCGTCGTCGTCGCTCGCAGTCGATGAACCCTGGTCCATGCTTCTTTTTATTTGATTTCCGAAATGATTATTGCACAAAATTTACTGACTCTTTTCCGAGTTCAACAAATGCGTTATTTTCAACAACAGCAATAAATTTCTAGCATTGTGTGCTGAGGTAAACCATGCATACAAGCCCTTCAGCAATCTACACAGGCAGGAAGAAAAACAACAAAACTAGCTTTGAAACAGCATCAGCAATCCCAGGAATCAATTGGGTGACTGCGCGTATTCATTCGTTTTGGTGCTGCGTTCAACAGGTGAATGGGTATGTTAACAGTACTTAACACCGATGGAAGCACTTCTGCGAAAGCTTTTGTCGAACTAAAATACGCTGTAATGTAGTTTCAAGTTTGCTTCCGCAGCAATTGAAAAGGCTTTCAAATTCATTGAAAGTCTTCAAAGTTCAAAAAGACTTTTTTTACTTTCAGGAAAATTGTTATTTGTTGTAAAGTCGGGACAAGTAAGCACTAGAATTTCTGCATGGCACTGGATGGGCGGTTAAGCATCATTTTCCGCATGCACCGAACTGATCTGAGAATTTTTACATTCACATTGATCACTTTTTGGGATTTTTACTTGTACGATGACCTCACTCGCACCATAATCCCGAAATATGAAAATCATCAGCAATATATCGCTTTAAAAATGCGTGAGCTCGTGATCGCCATTTTTCAGCGCGCGACCCTGAGTCACTGGCAGGTAAATGGAAACTGAGGCCCAATCGCATCTGCCCTCAGCACCTAACGCGGCAATCTTTTCGGAAATGCACGTGGACGTTCAGACCTCCGCAAATAATAAGGACCACACAAGACATGCGTACAGAAGCTACCTCAGACGCCCGTGTCTCAAGCGGAGAAGTAGAAACCCTGAACCATATTGGGCTGCATGAAGCTGCAGCAGAGCGGGGTTTAGCACTTGGCTTAAACGCGCATTTCCCGTTGATTGCCCGGCTGCAAATGGTGCTCATATTCATCGTATTCACGAAACATGATATTTCATCTATTTACCCCGCAGGGCTCTCGGAATTTGGCGAAGGAAGCTCGATTTTTTTGTTGCTACCATAAGCACATCCAAGGTCGCTCTTGATTTGACCATTCAGTTACTCACGCGCGCAACCTCACGAGGAAGTAGCAATCAAAGATCTCATCCGGAACTTCGCCAACTGTGTTGTTTTTCTGATCTAAGAACTTATTGCAGCTCAATGGCTATAATGATGATCAGCGGATTTTTCCTTCAGAAATTGAGGCACTCGACAGCTAATCCAAGCTTCTCAATTTGTACTAAGTGATGCCCAATGAATTGATGCCACCGCTAAATATCTGGGGTTTCACGAAAAGAATAATCCGCATTTACTCCAGTACCACGCGCACCACCCTTTCCCACAGAAAGTCATTGGCGCGTATGCACTTTTGAAAAAGTTTTAAAAGTTAAGGTGCGCATTACATATGATTCTAATGGGAACTTTGGACAAATTCTAACAGAAAAACGTATTTTAATATAAATGATTGAATTTTAATTGAATTATCCGGATTGAATAATGTCTAATTCAAATTTGGGTATTATTTTTCTAATACAATATTTCAGTTTTAGAATCATTAAAAATGGGGTGTACTCGCTGATGGGGATACCATCCTTGACGGAAAAACCCTTGTGCGCCTTTTACTTGAAGGCGTATGGTACTCGAGTAACGGTAAATATAATGTTTTCGCCAGGTGTTCAGCAATACTAAAAAGTCTTAACCACTTCTGCAAATGCAATCCAAAAGCAAAACTGTATGTTGAAGCAGTGAATTGTAAAATGATCCCTCTATATACGGTATTTTCAATGTGGTCTCTGTTGGTTTCGTTCTGCAAAATATGCTGGCGCAAATCCAAAATCATATCAGTCTACGCTGATTGAAGCTAGGGTACAATAAATAAATTGTTGCAGAAAGTTGGACTAATTTGCCAGAATGTTAACAAATGCCCCGAAAATGAGGTACAGATGTTGCCTTGCCCAATAAACATGTGAAATAAAAATCGTCTTGTCTCTTGAATATTCCCTTATTTATTATTGCGACAAAAGGTGACCCCAGTTGCGCATTTTTACATTTTAAATCTCAACTACTGTATATTTGAGTTTCATTTAACAGCTTTACCATTTTTCCACTTTCATCCTTCTGTATATGCACTTTAGCGTAAATAAAATATTTTCCTTTGTTCTGCTAAATCAATTGACAAATACAAGAAGATCGCCGATTCTATGGAAATGGTGGCCAACAGCCAAGGAACTTCCAGAAAATCATATAATACTGTTAGCAGAATTACTATTGTGCAACCGGAATGAATCAATTAATCAGCAGTAGCAAATTATGTCCAAATGAAGAGATGTTTTCTTCCTCAGGCCCGTTCTGCTGAACCATTAAAGCTCTGGTACCACTTATAAAAGTTCAGCAAGGCAGCGATACCCACCTAGATCCCTCTCGCTGACACAGCAACCCATTGAAGACAAAAGTTCAACAGGTTTTCCTCGTATGCATCCGCACTGCTCAAGGGTGATGCGAAACGTTTCCCCCGCTATAGAACGTGGGAGATACGCGCATGGATATCACATATTAAACTGAATTTGCTGAAGAAACAAAGGAATGATCAATTACACATACAACTCAACTTGAGAGTTTCTTTATAAAAAATTCAAAGAAATTTAACCATAATGAAATTTTGAGTCCCATGAATAAGGGTTACTAATATAGACCGATTTGAGGCAGGCGCGACATCCAACAGAAATTTGGCTACTCAATTTTACTCTTGCAGTACATTAAGGTACAATAATGCGCTCGCGTTCTTGAAAAATTCCGATTTTTTGTTTGCCATTCATTCGTTTTATCAGCACGAAGCAATCTATGTTTGCATATCAAATGGTACGATAATACTTAGATGTTGAACGTGAAAGGCGTGTTATGCAACTTCCTCCAAAGCCTGCTGATCCCAGACCCTCTGCTCCCCCTGTGGGTGGGGCTTCGAGGGAGTGAGGATATAGAGGGTAAAGATAGAGAGAATTGTTATCGGTGTCGCTACTCTGAGCAGCGACACCTAATAGAAATATCAGCATCAGCCATGTTGTCCAATTCGTTTAACTAAAAGTATGGAATAGGAAAAACTTATCCGGCGATGGGCGATGGATGGCTGGACGAAGGAACAGAACATTTCGACTGGGAACCTTGAGAGAAGCAGAGGTGTATCATCCTGTCGACTTTTGTTGTGAACCGTCGTGTTAAATGATATCGTGATGTGACGTGAGCAGAAGGCCTACTGACATTTTCTAACTGTTGCTAATGACTCACATACACTTCTAACGCCATGAGGTGGAAAGAAGTTACGGCTGCGTGTCCTGGTGAACCATGGATTTTGACGAAGTGCAGAATTTTAATGGGATTTTCCGTGGAACTTTTACTTGATGTTTTCATTTGTCAGCTAAGGCGTTCATATTGTGAAATAACTTTACGGAACAGCAGCTAGTTGACGCAAACCGGATTATATAAGGCCGAATCGCTGTGTACCACCTTATTTGACCCTTGTACAATTGTGCAGCTCCGGGAAACGAAGTGAAAGACAAGCTACGTAACCGTCTAGAGCGCTGTGCGGAAGTGTTTTTATTCGACGATCTCTACTTCGAACGTACTGATGCCCAAGTTTGGATCCTTCGCTGTATCATAATTTGTTGAAACATTGTTAGCTTGGGAACTCAGGCTTCCTTAGTGTTCATCTTCCCATGCTTAATATTTGATCGAGCAAGGAGAATTTCCTCTTGAGTTCATGTGTTTTTGCTGTGGAGTTTCCTAGTGCTCCAATTTTTCATTTGATTTATTTTTTTGCGAAATAGGATGGCAGTAACCGTACTGATGCGTGTTTGACGTACGTTTTGGATTGCGCGTTCTCTTCGATTGTGGGGATCCCTGCATTGAAGTTTTAGCTGAGGGTGAGGATGAACCTGTAACAGTTGCATTAATTTAGTTGCTGAACTTCTTCGATATCCGGTAGGAAATCTATTGGAATGCTCGACTGGGAGGAAATCCATGATGGAGTGGAACGCTTCTCCTTCTATGACTCGGATCGGTTCGAGGAGGATTCCTTGTGCTCGTGGAACTCTGAGCCCGAGCCTGTTTGTAATAATTGGCGAGGCTGGAAGCGCCCTTCAACTTTCCATTCGTTAACAAATGGTTCCAACAACGGTGGATCTCATGCTCAAGGAGGATCCCCCGTAGTGATTTCCTCGCTTGTAGAACTAGCGGCAAAGCAGGTCGCATCGCACATCCCGTTCGAAGTTGTTGAGCGATTCCATATTCCTGTTCCCGAGCCATTGCAATTACGCATTACATTCTGGTCTTTCCCGGAGAATGAAGATGACATTCGACTTTATTCGTGCTTGGCAAATGGAAACCCTGATGAGTTCGTTCGCGGAGAGACCCTATATCGAAACAAAGCTGTCAGTCAGTCGCTTCAAATAGGGTTTCATTTGAGTGCGAATGTTACCATCCCGGGGTCTTCAGTTGTACTGCCGAGTGGTAAGTTTTGCATTCATGAATCTGAGATAGTTTTTTTGTACATTGTATTCTCAGTTGCAGGGTCAGCGACGGGCACTGGTTCTGCTGGGAATACCACTCGTGAAAGTACGCGTGGTACCGAAAAGACCAACGGTGGATCGAACACCTTTCATGTTGCCATCACATTCGATCGCAGACGGATCGTGTCATGCACTTGTACTTGCAATGGAGCAGCCTCATGGTGCAGCCACGTCGTGGCTGTGTGCCTTCACAGGATTCACCAGGTGAGAAGAAAATTTACCGGAGTATTTACCTCCTTCAGTTGAGAGTTTGCAACCGCAGTGATGCTCTGCTGAATGCAAAAATTACGAGTGTCTTCCGAAATGGCACCATTTTCTATTGACTTGATTACATCAGATCATGTTCATTATCACTTTCTCAAAAAATTATGGATTCATCATCTCAAATTTCTTCGTGCAGGTGAGTCAGGTGAAGCTGCGAGCACCAGTCAGCGAGTCGCTGTCACGTTTGAGGCGAGACCAGCTGCAGAAGTTCGCGCAGTACTTGATCAGCGAACTCCCTCAGCAGATACTGCCGACTGCTCAAAGATTGTTGGATGATCTACTTTCTGCTCAACTGTCACCTATCAATACTGTGAGTGAAGACATCTGGATAAAGTATTTTGATTCTGATTCAAAAATTTTAATGACCAGGTGTGCGGCGCTCCGGATCCAACTGCTGGCGCATCCGCAGGAGAACAGACCGCTTGGTGTTTTAATGAAGCTGCATTGCATGATAACATTAGGAAAACGCTCATTAAGTTCTGCGTTCCGTCACCAATCGTTTTTAGTGACGTGAATTATTTGAGCTCAACGGCTCCGCCTGCAGCAGCAGAATGGACCAGCTTGCTTCGCCCACTTCGCGGAAGAGAGCCAGAGGGTATGTGGAACTTACTTTCTATTGTCCGAGAAATGTTCCGGCGACACGACAGGAACGCGATTCCGCTGCTGCAAGTACTTACGGAAGAATGTTTGGCTTGTGAGCAAATTCTGGTTTGGTGGTTCAATACCAAAGTTGCTCTCCATACTGGCTCAAGTGCGCACAACGGCCGAAGTAACAATGTCAACAATAATGCACACGCGTCTCAACATGCAACGTCTTCACTTTGCGACGAAATTGTTGCTTTGTGGCGACTGGCTGCCCTGAACCCAGCATTACCTCCGTCATCCCGCGATATTTTATTGGAACGCTTCAAAACTTGGCACATAGAAGTTATTCAACGAGTGCAGAAAAGCAGAGCGAACAATGCTAACAGTGCCCATCATGGTGGGAATGGTGGAGGAAATGCTGCTGGAAACAACAACAGTGGCCAACGACCATTCGTAAGCAGAACAGATATCGAAGCCTTCAACGGATTCAAACCTGCCATCGAAGCTTGTTCTCTGACATGGGATGATTATCCAATTCTTGGAGTGACGTTCTCTTTCGACGGTCTTTTTGACGGAGATCATACCGCGTGTCTAATTTCAAGTGACAGTCCGCATGGTGGCCGACAATCTGCCATTAATTCCTCGCAAGCAGTGCTTAATTGCCAAGTCATGAGAACGGTGAGCGGGACGGGGAGTGAAGCAGGCGCCGCCGGGGTTGCCAAGAAGAGCAGTGTGTTCAGTCCAATGGCAGGAAATCGCTGTAGCGTGAGCAGCGAAGGTTTCTGTGAGAACTTGAATGTAGACGATGCCCAGCAAGGGAATGATGACGAGATTGAGTCCGATCTCTCGACATCGCCGGGCTCGCAGGTACGTGCTCTCGTGTTGCAAATGTCGCGGGATCGTGAAGAAGCCGATGCAGATGCGGAAGCAGAATTAGACGCCGAAGCAGAGCGTGCATGTGCCGCTCCTAAACCCGAAGCTGGAGCCATGGCTACCGTTGCTTCCTCATCTTCGTCGTCGTCTTCGTCTTCCCTGTGCTTTGTTGCCCCGTCGTCGGACACGAAGGCCAAGCCCGAGGGAGAAAAGCCAGCTGCTGGAGCAGGGTCCCACAGTATAAGCCCCTCGTCTCAGTCGGGTCATCTTCGGGACGAATCGGGTTATTTTGTTCATCTAAAGCGTTTGGATGACCCCTTGGAGGTGTTGTTCGCTCGAGCTGAAGCACTTCATGCTCACGGGTTCAGCAGTGAAGCATCTACGTTGGCAATTCAACTTGCCGAAGAATTGCTTGCGCGTCCGCCGGACTTGATGGTCGACTTTCCACCACCGCCGATGACGAAACACAAACGTCGTCGTTGCCGGGTGAATCCGGTTTCACATCAGACCTCCTGTCTCGCATCTGCCACGCTATCGAAAGCGTCCTTCTTGTGCTCAGTTCTTTCTGACATCCCCGAGTTACAATCGCTGGCTTTCCGTGTCGGATTGTTTGGACTGGAGTTGGCAAGACCCCCAGCATCCACGAAAGCTTTGGAGGTGAAGATGGCCAATCAAGAATTGGAGCTCGTGAGTTGGTTGAAGAAGATTCCTCTGGGTCAAACTGAGCTGGACATCATTCGAGAGAAAGCCATACAACTCCGGGATGGTACACTTCGTTCCAGAGGCGATGCGTTGTTGCCTCTCAACTTGGCATCATACATTCTCGATGCGCTTGTACTGTCCTCGACAATGGCGACTCAAGCTAGTGTGACTGTTCAGCCGCCATCTTCGACACCCACTTCATCTCCCCTGTCTACGCCATCTAGTTCTGTGTCAAAAGCGGAATCAATGATGCAGAGGGCAATAACTGACAAACAGCTCGGATTTGCCGCAGCTGTGGCTGCACTTGGACTGAAGGCCAATGTGTCAGAAGCAGAGCACCCATTGTTGTGCGAAGGTACACGGCGACAGCGTGGGGACCTGGCATTGACGTTGCTTGTCCATTACAAAGATGACCAGAATAAACTGGCGTGCATCATGGACAAGTTGTTGGATCGTCAGGTGCATCAGATGTACAAAGCTCCGCCACTTTCTTCGTACTACGCGACGAATGTTCCGAATGCTGGGTCCAGCGGTGCGACTGCAGAAGCTCCACTGAGAGATAATCAGGCTAGCCAGCGGGTTGATTCCCGTGAAAGAAATGATGTCGGTAAGTTCACTTCTTTGTCTTTTCACGACATAGGTTCTATGTCGCGTGATCTTATTTTTTGTAAACTCGTCGCGGATGTTCAGTGACTTAAATGCAAGTTTAATTTTAACCTCGTGTCATTCCCCCGAATCGTAGATTACGAAAAGTATTTGACTAGAGTTCTTTAACGTGATTGTTGAGCGCGTTTTGGGAATAATTCGGCGTGGAGGGCCTTCTTTATTCCTGGATTTTGCTATGCTTGATGGATTTTTCGAAAGGAAAAGTGTACGTTGCATAGGAAAGGCCTCTGTGCTGAATTTTGATGTACCCGAAGTTCGCACATGATTTAATTTGGTGCTCGAAGAAAGTTGTGAGCCGTATCATTCGACGTCCAAGTAGCGTGGGGCTTATAAAGGTAGACTCTACATCCAACTAAAATCACTGGACTAAAAAAAATTTGTTGTAGAGAATTCCTATAGAATGGGAAGAGAACCTTATGTGACAAGAATGATCGCTCTACAGAGAAAATCGTGGTGGACAGGATCGTTGCGGAGAGAGCCCACCTGTATTATTCAACTTTTTTATTAATCTTGTTCGGTGTTGATCTGGATCATAGACAGTTTCTAAGTCTGAATCTAGGGAATGAAACCCTTCTCCTGCTGGTTTGCTCACAAAATTCAACTGGAGAACTTGAAAAAGTATCGTTGAAATTGTTTCATGGCTTTTGTATCAACTCTTGTGTTGTAATGACTTTTCCTAGCTGGATCGTTAGCCGGAGCGATGGTATATTTGGCTGTTGATGTCAATGAAGGAGGTCAGGAAGCCCAGGGTATAGATGCATACGAGGCGTGCGCGGTGGGAGGAGAAGCCAACCGAGGTACAGGAGCGCGGCCGAAGGACTACGTGCGCTATCCTGCAAAGGAAAGAAGTGGGTCGCTGGGAGGAGACCGGAAGAGCCCAACATGGGCTGAATCTGACTGCGACAAACAATGGGAAGCCAAGTTTCGTTGCGCGAATCTCCGGACATGTTTTTCGAAGAAATCCTCGAACCCGATGGCTAGCATTGACAGCAGTGCGCCTGAAACTACTTCGTCAGATAACTCTCCGACCGTTGTGCGTCGTGCTTGGAAAATGCAAGGCCCTGGCTCCGATTCAGGTAAGCCAAATTGTTTCCATACCTCTCCTTGAGGCCCATCCAGCAATCTCTGGGGCGCATCGGAGTACAATATTCTTTGCTTCGTGCAATCAATCAGCAAACACGAGCCTGGTCCTACTAAGATTTATTTTTCAATTTATGTTGGATGGAACCCTTCATCTTGCATTTTCCAGAATCCTTGGAATAATTGAGAGAAATCTGAAGATGTGCTGGCTTTAGTCCAGATTTATGTAACCGTCACATGGTTGGTTGGGTTGCGACTGTGTCAACAAAGCTGGATTATGGAAAGTCGCATTCGTTCGCAATCTAGTAAAGTTGCTTTGTCAATACAGACGTGAAAACCATGCGTGAAATGCGACAAACCTACGGCTGAATATGAAGTTGTGAAGACCAGATATTTTTCCCTACGCCTCTTACTGTTATCTACTCCTTAACAGATCAAGATTTGTGAAGGAAATGCCGCATTTGTGCCGTATTTTTTTCATTCATGTAGAGTCTTGGTATCTCAAGGAAATTGCCAGTGCTTCTTCTGAATGAACCATTTATGTTAATCCTGAGATGGAGGGAGTAGAATCGGTTTCCTCATGCGTCGAAATTCGCTCCGAATATCCACTTTTGCACGAATGAACAGTCCTTATGTTATAGCCAGTATCATCTGCTTATCTCGTCTAAGAGCGCCCATGCACTTTCATTTATGCTTCCCAGTATCTTCGTGGGATTAAAAGTGCCACGTTCGCGAAAATTGTTGGACGGGTAGTTCTTCCAACTTGCCGCAATTTTTAAATTCGTGGAATGTTTCCGATCACCACCAAACGTCAAAAATAGTGCATAAGTGTCTCGTGCGGTCAGTCTGTACCTTATTATTCGTATTTGTAGTTGCTTATTTTTGTGCATGAGAGTAATTATTTTTTCTTCCCAAATGATTTTACGGATAACTTGCCTGCTTAGGACCTTGCGCGTAAGATATCTTCACTTTCCGACGAGTTTCATGCAATAATTTGATTCATAATATTTATTTCCGTTCGACGATAAACTAGGATCGAGCGGGAAGAGCTCGGATAGTTTGGGATCCTCAAGCAGTGGAGGTGAAAAGAATAAACAGAAAAGGCCGTCTGGAAATCAAGGCAATCTAGCGTCACCAAGCTTGGGCGCCAGTGCGGGTCCGGCCTTGCTGCCCGATCTCTCGCCAGCCAGCGGCCAAGCTGGCTCCACCACTCCGACGAATGTGAATCAGAGCAATGGACCATGTGCATCTCCGAATGCTGTATCCAACGGTGCTGCGCTGATGGCGGGTCCTCCACCACCGTTGGGTTCGCATGTCGTGGGCTTCTTCTCGCAATCGCCGCTTCTCAATCCGTCGCTGGGTGAGAATTTTTGAGTCGTTTTATTGACTTCGTTCTTGAACTTCTGTGAATAAACACCAACGCGTTTCACTAAGGGTAAGACCAGTTTTATTTTTTCTTAAAAAACACCGCAAGGCTTCTTTTCAAGTTCGCCGGACTGGGTGAATTGCGTTTTTTTTTTTCATTGCTCAGGAGTGGCATTCAAAATGAAATGTAGAATTTGTCGAGTCTCTCATTCTAGCGGAAGTAATAACCCCAAGGTAGTGCCGAACTAAAATTTGAATTGAGAAGTCGGTACCAAACACTCGGAATGGATTTTAATGACCTTGACGAGAGTTATGTGGCATAGCGTTTAGTTTGAGATGTTGGTAACGTGTTGCTGAGGTTTACGGCGCGATAGGTCTTATTTTAAGGAAGTACTGTTGTTCAGTACTTCAGTCATTTGCAGAGCTTTCTCTGATCCCTTCTTGACTGAAGAAATATATCGCGTGGTGACTGAATTATAAGCTTTTAGTTTCCAAGTGCAATTGTATTGGCAAAAACCTTCGAAAAACGCGCTAATTGAGAAATCGTATATGAACTGTGACAAATTTTTGTGCTTCTTCACAGTCGGTAAAGATCAGTCGAACAACGCAGCCATCCGAAATAATCAGAATTCGGGAGCGAGCGGAACACCAGGCGCATCCAATAGTGCAGGGGCCAATGTCAATGGAAACAAGAATGCCACCGCCAGTGCGAACGTAACGACGAATGCCATGATGACCCAAGGTGGGAAGAACAGGTTCAAGTCGAAGCGAGCCTATCCAACGATCCCGAATCAGCCGAGCGAGGCTGGGGCGCACTTCATGTTCGAATTAGCCAAGACAGTGCTCGCGAAGGCTGGAGGAAATTCATCCACGTCGCTGTTCACGGAAACCTCAGCCTCTGGCAATCATCGCGGTCCGCATCGAGCATTGCACATGTGCGCATTTCAGATTGGGTTGTACGCTTTAGGGCTGCACAATTGCGTGTCCCCGAACTGGTTGTCGAGAACATATTCATCCCATGTTTCTTGGATCTCAGGTAAGAAAAGCCGGATGAGTCTGAAAACTTATTTTTCCCTTTGGAAAAAAGAAGCGTCCGAATTCGAGATTCAAGTTATTGTATTCCTACTCTGGTGGATAATCTCTGGTAGTTTGGCTCCTGGTGGATAATCAACGTTCGTTTTCTAATTTCTTACGCTTTCGCGTCGTTACTCGTACTTCATATTGGGAGAGAGATGTGATTCAATTTCTGTAATCAGGTCAAGCCCTTGAAATCGGGGAGTGCGCTATCGCCTTTCTGATGAAAACTTGGGAAGGGCACTTGACTCCGCCAGAAGTTGCAAATCTGGCCGATCGGGCATCACGCACTCGAGATCCTGGGCTGGTACGAGTTGCGGCGGAGTTGGCGTTATCGGTTCTACCTCATGCTCATGCTTTAAATCCGAACGAAATCCAGACTGCCATTACTCAGGTAAGACGTCACTGCCGTATTATTAGCAGATGATGTGTTACTTAGTGGTGAATTTTTGCTCTTAGCTGTTCGTAGAATGTAGGGTTGCGTGCGGAATGATGAGTCAAAATTAGTTATGTGATGGGGAGTTGAATATGAAAAATTGAAACTTATGTTCCTAGTGCAAGGATCATAGCGATGAACTTCTCGAAAGAGCCTGCCTTGCCGTGGAAACGGCAGCCAAAGGCGGTGGTGTCTCGCCGGACGTTCTCTTCAAAGTGGCTCGTCGTTGGCAAGACCTGTACCTGATGATGCAACGGAAAGTCGGCGAGGGGAACGGTTGCTCTTTCGTCTCGCGAAGTAACGGTGAGGAGTGCGACGTTGGTCGATACGATGACCCGCGTGGACGAAGCCCGGGGATGTGTGAGGCCGATTATTCCATGTCGGCGCAAAATCCCGCGCACCCCGTCGTTGAGAGCATTCAGGTCGACCTTGCGATGCCTACTGGCCCACTCCCTGGCGTCCAACCGTTGTCTGGGCCCAACAACTGTCACGCTGCTCAACCGGGTCTTCCAAATGCGGGACCCTCGCATCCTCCACTTCATGCGTATTCATTTCAGGTACGACTTCATGTAGCAGACTTTTGAAACTGATAAAGAACATAGCTTCGACGGCAGTCGTTGGCACTGCGATTCCGAAACAAATGCTCCAGGTCAAGGCTGTGCAGGTGTACAGTATCTTGTTTATTCCCATCTGGGCAAATGCAAGTATCGAGTGTGAAAACTCCGCCGTGAATCTTAGCGAAGGAAAGCGATGCGCATCGTGCGGACAGGTTCAACATGAAACAGATTCCTTGGTGTATTGCATTTCACGTCTTATTCATTTGATTTAAAATTATTTCGTGCTTCAGCGAAGCGTGTTTACGATATACTGCTCATGGCGTTGCAGCAATCAGCTCTACCTACACTAATTTATGGCTCGCTTCGACGCCGTAGATGCAGAGATTATGTACTGTATTAACGTCGTATGAATTTTATAGCTTTGCTTCATCTTTCGGAGAACTGTTTTTACGAGAGTTTCCGTACGATTTATCTGGTGTTGAGATATTTGCATTGTTCATTCACATTCATGAGCAAAACTGTTGGATTTATGACGACTTGCAAAAGCGACGCTTGTGAACGATTTTGTTTGTTCATATACAGTATTTGCTTCATTGATCGCAGGTGGGTTTGGCGACGCCGTATCAAACGTATGCGAGCTTCACGTACCTTCCGCCGTTGGCTACATATTCTTCGCTGGCATACCCGCTGAATTTGTCGTATCAAGGGCTCCACTCGACGCACCACGGCACGCAACCGTCCGTGCACCACCACCACCACCACTTTCAACATGCTCACGCCCAAGCGCTCCTAGCGCAGCAAGCACCGTTGATACCCCATCATCCGGGTGCTCCGCCGACGCCGCACAACCCTCTCCATCCCCTGCGCCATCAACTTCCTAACGGAGGTTACGGAGGCTCTCATGGGTCCCTACTACGACACCCTGGTCCACCCACGTCAGTCGGATTGGCCATGCCAATGACGGGCTCAGCGTCTATCGCAGTGTCCGCTCCGCTCTGCATGACACCCGTCGCTGGCCAACCTGGCACCACGACGCCGCCGTCGTCATCGCAACATAACCAAGGAAATCAGTTCGCTGTGAGTTTAATATGACCCCTGGATGTGGAGGGTTGCGATTGGGATTTAAATAGATGTACTTATTGGCCGCTGGGGTGTTTTCATGTTCACAGCAGGAGTATGACTACCGTTTGAATGCGTATCGTGTTGGAATGCTTGCTATGGAAACACTTGCCACACGCGTCCACGACGACCGTCCGCAAGCCAAGTATGCTCCGAATCCTCCGTATGCTGACGACGTAAAATGGCTCCTAAGTAAGTGTGCTGTATGCTGGCGAACTTACGCATGATGGTAGAGGTTGATGTAAAGTACGGTACGCAAATACAGTCTTTAAAATTTTCTTTATTGCTCTGTCATTCGCGGGCGGACATTCTAAATTCTACGTTCGATTCGTATTCCTAACGAGCTTGATCCTACAGTTTTTGAAAATTTTGAACCAGTGCCTCCTACGGTTTCATGACTTGACCGCTCTCCAGTTCTGGTGTTCCCCAGCGTATCGTTGGGGAACACAGATTCAAGAGTTATTTTCATTCATTTTTTTCCTCTCGAGGAATCTTCATTTTATTGTTTTAAATATCTGACTTCCGAATTTGTCCCCCACAGAACTGGCAATCGAATTGGGATCAGCTTATATCCACCGCTTCTGTCTGAGTGCGGTGCACAGTGTTGTGAGCCCATTCGTGCTTGTGGATCTTTCGCTCGAGGCAGCGTCGTATCTCTCTCGTCAGTCGACTGGAAATGGAGCTGGTGTTTCCTGCATTGGCGTTAACATCGGAGCCGGAGCTCTGGGTACATCTGGCGCCAACAACAGCAACGGGGCGATGTCAGTACAAAGCTTAGCGCATCACCTCCGTAGCCCGATGCTTTCTCCGCTTGTTCAGCGGTGCCAACAAATGTGAGTATGACATGTTGAGGCTTTGCTTGTCCGTTGTCTCTGTTCGTAAATTGTTACCTTCGAATGAAAGACCTGTTCCGAGTTCTCAAAAGTTCGTAAGTTTACTGAATAAATGCTTTGTTCTTTGTGTTCGGAGGTTTCGGGACATGTACGCGAATGCTAAACGAAGAAATCTTCGTGTTGGTCAATTTTCTGTAATCTGAATGATCGGGACTCCGAGGTTCCGCATTTGGAACACTATTTTGTGTTCGGAACATAACTGCCACATGCATGTTTTCAAAATACTGTAGTTCGATATGCTTCTATTTTGTCCTGTTGCGTAGAATAGGCGTATGATATATTCCGGACTCTTTTCTCATTTTCTATATGTATCATGGTGTAAAAGCGGATTTCTGACCTCCAAAAAATGAAGTTTCCGAGGATTGCTAACTACAGTACTTCGATAATTGATTTTAGGTTCATCCAATGCACGCATCAGCGCTTGTATCACATCACGCCGGGCGAGTACGAAGACTTCGTGTCAATAGTGAGAACAGCGAGGACAGCTTTCCAGATGACTCTCGGCGGTCCGACGCAATTCCAGGAGCTGTTGCAGAGCCTGAAACGTTCCAAGTTTTGCAAGAAGGAATTGTGGCACAGAATCACCGCCGTTCTCCAGCAATCACCGGGCCATTGACGAGCCCCGCGATTTCATAGTTCAAGATAATACTGTCCAGACGTTGCTCGCAGCATGATTCCCGTCCCGTTTCTGCGTTTATCACTGATATCTTCTCAGTCGGTTGTGGCGCTGGGCTGAAGCTATTCTAGCTGTTGCGTTTTTCGGAGCGAGCGCTTGCTCGTGAACCTAGTACCGAACCAACGCTACAAGACCACAGGCACTGCATCGGGACAATAAACTTTCTCGAAAGAAGCTACATTTTAAGAAGCGCATGAACGTGAAAATGATCTCATATGTGTGTCTCCCTTAGATTTCAGTTACGGCATGAATGCTCGGGGAATTGTTCTTTTTTATGCGTGTTCTTTATGTATGTTTTATCCAATTGGATCGAGGTCCTTTTCCACATATTTCGTCGTCGTGCTTTCGGTTCGCGACGCACAGCGTGAATGTGAGACGTGAATGTGACGCTTCTTCCAAGATTTCTTCGTTGCTCCTTCACTGACCGTTGGACGAGCTTAATGTCCTTCCATGCTTGTTGTATTTCGATTACTCGTTGTGTCGTTTTCGACGTTGCCTTCTCGTGGAGTTGTTCGATATACCGTATGCCGCGAGGATCATTTTTTAGTGGTCTGTTCTTCGTATTGATTCAGCTACAGAAACCTTCGTGACATATCTTTTGTCGGTATTATGCTGATTATCTTGCGAATCTGCAATTATTTTCCTCTTGAGTTGTGTGGGAAATTCTTTGTGGATCGTAACAGTTCTGTTTTATTTGATTTCTCGTTTCCGAACAAAACTTAGGTCTATGTCATTCCTGATCTTAAAAAATGCCTTGGGTTATCAGTGACAGGAGGCTAATCAAATTCTTCATCCTTGATTTATGTGAGCATGTTTTTGGGATTGCGGGTAAATTTTGTATGTGCTGAAAATCGTATGTTGGCGTTGAGACGGAGGTGGATTTTAGCGGAGAAGACATGGTATTAGCACAACTACAATATGTAAATCATGCCGTTTTCTTGCGCGTGTTTTGTTCTAACATAGTCTAGAAGTGGAACTACGCGATTACTGCTTAGTGCAGTTCACTCGGATTTTTTAAATGTTCCTTCGCAAATTTTGGTGTTCACTTTTACGTTTGAAACATATTTCTTGCTGTCTTTCGTTCACATTGCTGAAAGCAATTAGTTAAGATGGAAAAGCATGAATATTTTGGACGTATACTCATGCATGTAACATGATGGTGTGACGTGACGCATCGATATCCGTAGGACCAGCTTTCCTATCGGTCGAGTGTGATTTTGGTTTTACTTTACCCTACTTGCGTACAGGAAATTGATGTATATACTCTGAATTTCGCGTGGAAAAAGTACCTCTTACTATTACCGAGAAGAACTCTTAAGTCGCAAGAGAAGCGGAACACGAAAGTGTAAAAGGAATTAATACAATTGGGATGTCATTTGTGCGATTACAGTTTATTTTTCGAGTTGCTATATCTGTTCATGGATTCAAATATACATAAATACGTGAATGAAGATTCCTCTTGTTTCCTTCTCATTGAAATGCACGTGTATAGTAGGTAGAGCCTCATGATCAACATAATCTTCCCTCCATTTTTGTTTGTTTAAACGGCAGATCGACTGTTGTCAGTAGATGCTATGAAGAACGGACTTCCTGACCCATGGCCATCATTGGAAAAGGTACTGTGGCAACTTTTTTCAATTGGTTAAAAGCTGTTGAATTCTTATTTTGGGTTGAACGGGTTTGCTTTCATTTCTTACAGTGTGCTCGTTATTCACGGAAATGTCGGTCAAGGAGAAAAGCTCATCACAAAGCAGTTTTAAACGTGCCATTATACAACTATAGAAAGTTGCTTTCAAATTTCTCGGAGGACTTTCACCAATTGAGTTATCTTGTGAAGTACTGCTCTTGGATTTTTGTGCATGGTGTCCTTGAATAACGCAGCTCACCATAGCTCTATACGGTGAATGTTTGGAGGGATTTTCCTTGTTGCTGACCATTGCGATTATCAGTCCAGAAGTTCATGTAAGACATAATAGCTGACTGAAGCATTAAAACAATGTGACCAAGAAAAATAAACTGTGTTCACGGTGATATAAAAAACCCGATTATTACTTCCGAGTCGTGACTTCAAGGTCGACAATTTTGGTCAAGCTTTCGACGAAATAAATTACATAGAAGCCCTTTGTTATTGCCGAGGGTATTTCTCGAAGTGCAGACCAACTTTCTTGGAGAATGACAACTGCATTGTGTCGAATTTAGTTACAGTATTTTGATTTTAATCAGTTTTTTGTGCACTGGGTCCTTGAATAAGAAGCTTATTACAGTTTACAGTACATAAAATAGTTTGCAATTCCTCAATTGTGTGAGGCATTGTTTGCTTTAGCCCTCGTCAGGCCTGCGAGACGTTTTCCTTCCAGTTGTAGCCTTTAATGCCTCGGATTTATACGAATAGAATTGCGATTATTTTGTAATGTACTGTATACAACGGACAACGAAGTTCGCGCAGGTCATACAGAATCAACTGTCGGATGACATGCGGACTGCATTAAGATTTATTTATTATATTTTGGATTTGATTTGAAGACGCATTGAAAACCGTGTACTTAATTGTTTTCTGGGATGTTTTGCAAACACACTTCGTATATGAAAAGTGAAAAAGTTCGAAGATAATCTCTAGGTATGGAACAGATAGTTTGCTAAGCTCCACTGTTCTTCACAGTCAGTTGAGATCAAGAAATGAGTGGCAGATTTCCCAATTTTTAAAATGGGTTTCTTACGGAAAAAAATTTTAAACATAGAATATCACCATCGCGAGACGGATATTTTGTCTCTTAAGTGGCGATACTGTAACACAAAATTACGAATACGTATTTATTCGGAACATAAAGTAGGCAGTTAAGCATCGTGGAGGGTCGAGCTAATTTCCTTCGCAAATAAATAATTCTTGTACCTTCCTCAATTAATCGATATACAGGGGCTGAACATACAAAAAATGCCGATCGCGTGATCGATGGGAAACGAATAATAATTTCTGACAAGTCGTCACGCGGACATCCGAAGTAGCTTAGAACTAACACGAAAATTCCCATTTTCTGGATCAAGCATGCTAAAAGTCTAAATATCTGGCCCATGCAAGCTTCTTTTCTCAGGGAAAAATGTGCGTGTTTTTCGAATTTTCCAGCAAATAAGAATTCCTTTTTTCCCTCTGAAAAAAACGAACGCGTAGGTGATGCGGGACGGACAAATTGTGCGATGGAAAACTGTGCCGTTTGAGCTACTTATTTGGGTGCCAATTGCTTGCTGTTCATAAGGACGAGCTCCGTGAATAATTCAGATAATTTCAAGTGCTACTCCAGGGTCTTTTTCCTGAAACAAATTCGTGGAAAACGGGCCAAAATATTGGCCAATAAAACTGAGAACGTCCTTGTTTCGCGGAAATCATTTGTTTGTTTGAAGAGCTGACTGACCGAGCCACCCAAAAATTAGTTCCAGGGTCAGTGCAGGGTGTATCCCAAGTAAATTCAACATTTATTGTTGATAGATATTCGTATTCGTTCTAAATTTTCCAATACGTTTTAAGGATATCTCCTAAACTTATTCCACTGTTAAAAAAACTAAACATGCTGATTTCGGAGCAAAATATGTTGAATAAATGTTGAAAAATCAGAAGTTCCATATCTATACTTTTTATTGTGAAAAGTTAAACTTTTATTCCGAATTTTCGATATTTTTCCATCGATCTTCTCACATCTTGGGCTGAGTTGCCTCAACTCTTTCTTTTCATGCCAGTCTGTATATTGGGACCTATATTTTCAGGTTCAGTAGTCGACTTGACTACGGTATATACGCGAAAAGTTTTACGAGCAGTTGCAGTATTCGCAGTTATTCAGTTCTGCCTGCATAGCAAAGACGCCAAAAAATGAAGAAGTAATACGCTCTTCAATTATCTATGCGGACCTATTTTATCTCATGTGCCGGATATGTGATGCAAAAACTTTCGTTTGATGTTTTTAAATGACCGGACTTACTTCAGTATATTGGATACAGCCATGTAAACCAATTCAAGAGCACTGGACGTATCACCTTTCATTGGAGCACTATTCAATTTTCTAACCCATTTGGTTTTTTTTCAACATTTTTGTGTGAAGTCTTTGAAGATCCGTCCAAACTTTTCTTGGCTTCTCAGTATGCCCCTGTCTGAAAATATAGCTGTGCTGGTTCTAAGGCCAGTTTCTTAGCTTTGAGGTAATCTTTGCCAACCCTCAAAGCTCAGGTGCTCAACAGAAGAGCGAATAGTACAATGCAGGAAGTGACGAAGAGTACGAATGACATGGCAAGTGAACAGAACAGCGAGTGCACAATGCTGTGAGTCACTACTCTATCAGATTAATACACTCGCTTCCAGTTGTACTTACTCGTACGCCCTTGCTATTCTGTTCATTTTTTTTTTCAATGCAGTACTGTACTGTACTGCAGGTCTCGTTATTTTTTATACATAAGCACAAAGCTGAAATAAAACTGGTCCCACAAATCAAGACATAGTGCATTAAATTTGCATTTTGATTTGACCCAAATAGAAGGGCTGTTAAACACAGTCGGTACAGACAATTTCTTTTTTATTCAATCAGGCTCTTTCCGGTTATTGTTGCAGTGTGAAATAAAACCAAATTTTAGCCGGAACGTTCTGAACTTTTGAGTCGTTCATTTCCTATCCAAAAGTCTGTTCTACGTTAAAAATCATTCGGGTATACCCAGAAACTATAATTACAGTTCTGGAATTCCTTGTGTTCTACTTGCGTTGGACATTTGCCAAATATTTAATGATGCATGCTTGAACTCTTCGAAGTAAACTAAATTCAAATTGTTCTTTAGTGAATGCCATAAGTCTCCCTCTGTTGTCTTCTCTTAAAAGGGCAGAATGAGGTGTTTTACTCAGTTCAATTCCTGTTTTCATCGTGGGAGGTGGAACTCAATGGACTTCACACGAGAGACCATTCCATGTAAAAGTGACAATTTTCAAATAAAATCCTATATTAACTGAAGTAATTGCTCAGAGCCCGAGAAGATGGATCATACCACATCATCATAGATGCAAGCTGGAAATTTGCGTGCTGTGAAAATTCAAGGTTGTGTACATATCTAAGGAAAGGGAATACAATTTAATTCTTACATATTTCCAGCAAATTCAACAATAAAATGTGACAGCGAGATTCAATTATGCATATTGCAGCTTTTTCAGTCAATGGTCACCCATATTTTTTGTAGTACCTGTTGGCTGTTCCTATTCACAGGTTGCTTCCAATAAAGCAAGCTATTCCTGCCTGTCTTAAAAACGATAATAAATAGTCGTGGGTCTTTTTTTTATTTTCTAAGTGCTATTCCAAAAATGAAACGCGGCATTTTACGTCATATTTTACATTACAGTTTAATGGGGGGACGCACATTATTCATACTTTCTCTGTGAATACGGAAAGCCTTGGTGCATTAAAAAGGTCGGGAAGGTGGGAAAAGCGTGCCTGAAATGCGTTTGTGAAAGCATTTCTGCTTGGGGAGCCCTTGAAAAATTGCGAGAGATTATGAAAGATAATTATCCTCGATAGGGCAACGCACACGTGCTGATTATAGATTCGATGGGAATATAATTGGCTTCCGGTTCGAAAGCTCTGGTCTGTTTTCTAGATGACTAAGAATCAACATCGAAAAGTATAGTGGGCGTTGAAACTTCAGCGCTCGAGCTATTAGCATGGGGTAATAATACAGTATTTAATATTCCTTCACCCTTTTACCTCGGTTATTTTCTTGATCACGTGAAATGAACTAATTTGGATTTCACAGATATATATGAATGGCAACGGACGGGAATATTTCAAATTTGAAGGCGCACAAATGAGGAACGATAATATATGAATTCACAGCAGACAAACGAATAAACAGTAGCGGGTTCCTCTGCCAGACTTCAAGCCGGAATCGTGGATTTCATGAAATTGAACAAAACTATTCATTTTTAGTAGATAAATGTGTACAATTTCGGCAGCGAATCGAATGTAAAAATGAGATGGAAGTCGATCCAATCTAAAACCTAATCTGATGTGCGGAATGATATAGGCTGTATCATCTTCTGATATGAAAAAATAGATTTTATTGTTCGTGAAATTCCGACAATTTTTTTCGTTTATTCCTGTTGGATATGATTGGGTTACGTTTGATAAAGTTCACTTTCTGAATTAGTTTTCATTCAGATCGGTTATGCAGATTCCAAAATAGTACGCCTTCGTCCCTTCGATGCCCAACATTATCACTATGCGTCTGCGTTTCCTCTGCTGCAATATTTGTATCACTGTTATAGTGTAAAGCTGGGGTTACATTAGGTTTTGATTCTCGTCACGAATTCAGACTGATTTCTTCCTGATGTTCCTAGAACCCGTTCGAATGAAAATCTCTGGCGTGGACTACATGAAAGTACCTATTCATTATTGAGGAATTGCTTGGCTGAAAATATGACAGTGCGCACATGCTGGGGACATGCATTTTTCTTTAATATGCGGTGAAGGATTTCAAAAGTCAATTAAGATCAAAAGGAATGAAATGAAAATTTGTTCGTTTTTTTGCTTGTGCGTGACAGGGTTATTGTAGCATGCTGTAAATTTTACTGATCGAAATATGTTTCTTTTTCGTGGATTCAGGACTACGGTATTACACGACTGGGTCAATATAGGAGCAAATTAATGCCGTGCTTAGGCCCTTCCCTGGTGTTTGCCTTCTTACTTCCTCGCGAAAACGGACTGCAAAAAAAGAGGGGGTTGGGGTTATTGTGCATATGTTAAAAGTGCCTTTTCCACGTCGGAGCTCCTTCATTTAGCCATTTGGTTTAGCTAATGGCCATTGGTTGGGGCGTGGGAGAGCGCAGGGTGTCGGATTCGGCGAAGGTGTCGTTTCCTGCTCTTTGTCTGGGTCCAGCTCAAGCATGAATTTTGTTGCCACTTAGATTGCTTCTGATGGTCACTGCGTGTGTTTGATGGCCTCAGTTATCCTTGATCGAGCTTGGAAGACTTTGATACGTTTTCCCCCCTAAAATATACAAGGCTTATTTTCGTGAAGAAAATTGGCTAAAATTCCGGGCGCGTTTCATTTTTAAATAATTTTTTATATATGCGATTGAGATTCGTAGAATCGAAAACGAAGTGCACGATGATGCTTGCCGAATGCCTAAACAAAGTTTTGATATGCATTTTATAAATTCGAGTTCGGGAAATTCGAGTGCTGTTTCCCTTTGTATTATCATTATTAAGAGAAGCAGACCTAAATTTATGAAATTTAAGGGCTACAAAAGTTGGATTCCTGACTTATGGGACTTGTTCCAGGAGATTTAGTCGAAGGTGAAGCACAAGTGAGACCGGAAGATTTTTTTGTTCTACTGTAATATGGGTGATTTTCATTACCTTTGTGTTTGAAGAAAGTACTGTATATACAGTTTATACAGTTTCATTACCTTTGTGTTTGAAGAAAGTACTGTATATACAGTATGTTTTACGGAATATTCTTAAAATTGTTCACGTAGTTGTTGAGAAACAAGAAAACATTTTGAGTGTGAACAAACAATTGTGTCTTAAACTTCAACAACTGGGGTGTTTTAAGAGTTGTGTGATTACTGCCAATGGCATTTGTAAGACATGCCGAAAAACACTTTACCCAGAACTAAAAGTTTCCTAACAGAGACTTCGAAATCTTCTTCATATATCTACGGAACTTTTAAGTATAAGACGAAAAGACACAACCTTCCCATTCTGAAACAAATGTGAATCAACATCATATTAGTTCCAAGTACTGTACAGTAGCGCATTTTTTTCTAAATAAAATGTTCACCCTTCAGACGAGGCAGTGAGGTTTTGCAACTGCTTTCATAGTACTATATAGTACTGTATTCATCAGATACTTTACTGTATTCACTATTGAACGACAAGTGCAAATTTAGAGCTAATGAATGTTTCATGAAGATAAAGCTTTGAATATGAATTTTAAGTAAAACCGTATTTTGAAATTCAAACATATCAACAAGTGGATTTCAGAGTGGAACTTTAAAAACAGCTTCTAAAACTTTCATCACATGTAGAGCATTTCGAAATGTTGGAGCTAACCGGTACGTAAGAAATTGCCAATTTACTTCTGAAAGGTAAACCCAATGCGCTCTCAGTCAAAATCTGTATGCATACAGGTGGACTCTCTGTATACGTAGTCTACAACAATCTGTTCTACAAAAATGTTCTCTTATGACCTTTTTTCCCATGATAAGGCTTTCCTCATGGTATAGGTGCTTTCTACAACGAAATTCCATCTTGAATAAATATTTGCGATACCAGCACTTGAATTTTATTGTCGAGATTCTTCCTTCTATTAGCTCCACGAAACATTTGGCATTCATGTGAATGAATGCTTATTTTCTGTTAAAGTCACTCATTTGATTCAATCTTGGGCGAAGTGTGAGAGTGACAGTTTCAGTGATTCTACAGTAGTTTTTGTTTGTTGGAAGAGAATGCAATCGCAAGTCCAACTGAGGTCATGCAATTCACCGAAATTTCGGGACAAGATACACGTTACTGAAAGGATGATATAAATTACATTTCGCAATTAAAGGAGGACTTTCAAGATATAAACCCTCCTCCAAATAATTGAAACAATTTTTCAAGTAAAAAATGAAGAAATTACAGTACTAAAGCAATTAAAGCAAGGTACATAGAAGGCATAATCTGTTATCCCAAATTTCTTGACAAGCTGAATCCAAAAACTTGAAAAGGAAATACTGAATTTTTGAATCATTTGCTTCAATTGTGTGGGTTTGTGATACTAATACTGTACTGTACTTCAATTTACGTACGAACCAAGGGAAGGCTAATGGAATACAAACTACACAGATGGACTTGGTGCATGCATTCTCTTCATTGTAGTTCTGACTTATTTGTTTGTTTAAAGAATGCAAGCGAATACAGGCAGTACATCACCAGGGGCTTTGCTTTTGGGGCTCTGCTCCTTTAGAGTTCTTGTACCACTGCTGCTCACTTGAAGTTCAGAAATAGGTTTCTTCAAGATTTTTAGTAAATAGGTCAAAAGGGTATTGTTCAATGTCCCAGAGGTGAAGAATATTATTTTGTTCGAGACTTGGGCGATGCAGAACAAGATGAAGAAATTTCAAGAACAAAGTGCCACCTCTCTCACAGGAGAGGAACGCATTGATGTTGAGAAATATTGTATTTAATTGACAGAGATGACAAATATTGTGAAAATTGTGATAACTGTGGCTTCGAGTTTTCCATCAGGGTTATCGAATATTGTATTGGTACTTTGAAAGCCACAATTGAGGCGCAAAATAAAAGCATAGGTAAGTTTACTTCCTAATGGAAAATTGACTGAAAAGCTGATGGAGCAGGAGTTAATTTTTTGCTCCATCAGCTTTCAGTCAAGTTGGATGTAAATTCCTCACCAGCTCCCGAGGAATTTACATCCAATTGAATTCGTCTAAGTTTGTGGAAGTTGAACATCAAGCTTTCCTAAAGCAACAATTTTTCATGCTGTGATGATGGGCGTTCACGATGACACACTTTTAAGGTACTTCTTCTATTTTATTGTGCAGCAGGAAATGTAATAGAAAATACGATACTCATTTGAAGTCTATTGAAAATTTGCCAGAGCAATGCAAATGTTTTATTTAAACTGATCCGCACCACAGTTCGTGTTTTTTCCCAAGGATAGTTCGGACAGTGATCGATTTCTGCGAGACAATTTGCATGTCAGGAGATCAGAAAAAATTATGAACAGAAGAGATAGGCGAGTCCGAAGATTTTAAAATGGGGACAACGTGATCATGCCCCCGCGGGTTGCTTCACTTTTAGAGGAATCCAGCGAGGCACCCATGTATAGGCTAGGGATGCCCATAATCTAAGTGGGTTCCAATCCAGGTTTAATATGCCATGTTAGCTAGACTTGTAAGCTTAATGCAGTGCTTTATTGGCACTCACATGATATAGCATCTGTACGTAGACATCAAACAAAATGAGCTAGGAGCCTATGGAATATAAATAGATGTAACGTTGCACCCAAGTCGGAGACTGTCCTGTTCTAGTACTTGCACCAAACCCAAGTTTGGCACTCATCTTGCTTGGGTGCCCAGTGCCCACTGATTGATGGCCCCGACCTTGAGTGACGTCATTGTTGAATTGTTCAGAATATTTGGCACTTGAATATCTGAGTAGCGACCACAGTTCATTCGCCCGGATTGCATGCGAATTTTTTTTTTNACTTCAACAACTGGGGTGTTTTAAGAGTTGTGTGATTTGACGGTTACCGTAAACATTCTGTACGGCTTTTTGTGAAATGGGTCTTGATTTTCAAAGGATTGTCTCTGAAGCTTTAGAAGAAGTATATAGATGCCTTGAAAATTCATATTCTGCTTTTCTGTGTTTCTTCCCATTCTGAAACAAATGTGAATCAACATCATATTAGTTCCAACTACTGTACAGTTGCGAATTTTTTCTAAACCAAATGTTTACCCTTCAGACGAGGCAGTGAGGTTTTGCAACTGCTTTCATGGTACTATATAGTACTGTATTCATCAGATACTTTACTGTATTCACTATTGAACGACAAGTGCAAATTTAGAGCTAATGAATGTTTCATGAAGATAAAGCTTTGAATATGAATTTCATGTAAAACCTTGTTTTGAAATTGAAACATATCAACAAGTGGATTTCAGAGTCGAACTTTAAAAACAGCTTCTAAAACTTTCATCACATGTAGAGCATTTCGAAATGTCGGAGCTAGCCGGTACGTAAGAAATTGCCAATTTACTTCTGAAAGGTAAACCCAATGCGCTCTCAGTCAAAATCTGTGAGTATACAGGTGGACTATCTCTAGATACGTAGTCTACAACAATCTGTTCTA
Organism: Notodromas monacha; assembly: GCA_905338405.1. Classification (NCBI taxonomy): domain Eukaryota; kingdom Metazoa; phylum Arthropoda; class Ostracoda; order Podocopida; family Cyprididae; genus Notodromas; species Notodromas monacha. Next base: position 98,370 of record CAJPEX010000448.1, read on the forward strand.
AAAAAAATTTTTTTTTGATGACTTTTTTGTCCCATGATAAGGCTCTCCTCATGCTATAGGTGCTTTCTACAACGAAATTCCATTTTGAATAAATATTTGCGATACCAGCACTTGAATTTTATTGTCGAGATTCTTCCTTCTATTAGCTACACGAAACATTTGGTATTCATGTGAATGAATGCTTATTTTCTGTTAAAGTCACTCATTTGATTCAATCTTGGGCGAAGTGTGAGAGTGACAGTTTCAGTGATTTTACAGTAGTTTTTGTTTGTTGGAAGAGAATGCAATCGGAAGTCCAACTGAGGTCATGCAATTCACCGAAATTTCGGCACAAGATACACGTTACTGAAAGGATGATATAAATTACATTTCGCAATTAAAGGGGACTTTCAAGATATAAACCCTCCTCCAAATAATTGAAACAATTTTTCAAGTACAAAAAGAAGAAAGTACAGTACTAAAGCAATTAAAGCAAGGTACATAGAAGGCATAATCTGTTATCCCAAATTTCTTGACAAGCTGAATCCAAAAACTTGAAAAGGAAATACTGCATTTTTGAATCATTTGCTTCAATTGTGTGGGTTTGTGATACTAATACTGTACTGTACTTCAATTTACGTACGAACCAAGGGAAGGCTAATGGAATACAAACTACGCAGATGGACTTGGTGCATGCATTCTCTTCATTGTAGTTCTGACTTATTTGTTTGTTTAAAGAATGGAAGCGAATACAGGCAGTACATCACCAGGGGCTTTGCTTTTGGGGCTCTGCTCCTATATATAGGGTTCTTGTACCACTGCTGCTCACTTGAAGTTCAGAAATAGGTTTCTTCAAGATTTTTAGTAAATAGATCAAAAGGGTATTGTTCAATGTCCCAGAGGTGAAGAATATTATTTTGTTCGAGACTTGGGCGATGCAGAACAAGATGAAGAAATTTCAAGAACAAAGTGCCACCTCTCTCACAGGAGAGAAACACATTGATGTTGAGAAATATTGTAATTAATTGACAGAGATGACAAATATTGTGAAAATTGTGATAACTGTGGCTTCGAGTTTTCCATCAGGGTTATCGAATATTGTATTGGTACTTTGAAAGTCACAATTGAGGCGCAAAATAAAAGCATAGGGGATTTTACTTTCTAGTGGAAAATTGACTGAAAAGCTGATGGAGCAGGTGTTAATTTTTTGCTCCATCAGCTTTCAGTCAAGTTGGATGTAAATTCCTCACCAGCTTCCGAGGAATTTACATCTAATTGAATTCGTCTAAGTTTGTGGAAGTTGCACGTCAAGCTTTCCTAAAACAACAATTTTTCATGCTGTGGTGATGGGCGTTCACAATGACACACTTTTAAAGGTACTTCTTCTATTTTTGTGCATCAGGAAATATAATGAAAAATACGGTACTCATTTGAAGCCTACAGGAAAATTTGCCAGGGCAATACTCATGATTTTTTTTCAACTGATCAGCACCACAGTTCGTTTTTTTCCAATGATTTTTCGGACAGTGATCGATTTCTGTGAGACAATTTGCATGTCAGGAAATCAGGAAAAATTATGAACAGAAGAGATAGGTGAGTCCGACGATTTTAAAATGGGGACAACGTGATCATGCCCCCGCGGGTTGCTTCACTTTTAGAGGAATCCAGCGAGGCACCCATGTATATAGGCTAGGGATGCCCATAATCTGAGTGGGTTCCAATCCAGGTATAGGATGCCACGTTAGCTAGACTTACAAGCTTAATGCAGTGCTTTATTGGCACTCACATGATATAGCATCTGTACGTAGACATCAAACAAAATGAGCTAGGAGCCTATGGAATATAAATAGATGCTAGGAATATAAATTGGTACCCCATGTAACGTTGCACCCAAGTCGGAGACTGTCCTGTTCTAGTACTTGCACCAAACCCAAGTTTGGCACTCATCTTGCTTGGGTGCCCAGTGCCCACTGATTGATGGCCCCGACCTTGAGTGACGTCATTGTTGAATTGTTCAGAATATTTGGCACTTGAATATCTGAGTAGCGACCACAGTTCATTCGCCCGGATTGCATGCGAATTTTTTTTTTTAGTCATAGCAGGGTTTTTTGAATGGTGGTAAACTGGGCACTTGCCATAGGATCTGAGGAATATTCAATTGAAAAAGGCCATGCATGGTAATGTATAAAGCATTTAATGCAGATTCGCGTGTCCGCTATTCAAGTTTAGCCCAGAAGAGGAAGGCATCCAGCGAATAACTGGATTTGAAAACCTGAGAATTGAAAGTGAAGTATGCACATGGATTTAGAGCTTCGAAGCAAGGAAAATCGTCGTATCTGGTCTTGTGATACATCCTACAGAAATGGCAAAAATTAAAATACACTTGAAAGTGGCACAATCCACACGAAACGAAATTTATTGAAAAGTATACAGTTCCGTTCATCTTTCAGGGCACAAATTGCTCTTGAAGTTCTTATTAAGGCATTTTCAACAATGCGCTTTGAAAATATAATTTAAAACAAAAGCTCGCTCAAGTATATACACAGTGATGAAGTCGACCTGGGAGCATTTCTCAGCCACGACCACAGTCGGCGGCCTGCCCCAAATCTACAGTGCCCCGCATTGGGCCATCAAAGTCATCTGGTTCCTCGTGTTCCTCCTGTTCACTGGCCTCACGTGCTACAACTCCTACACCGTGTTTCTGGACTACTACAGCTACCCTGTCCTCACGTATGTGTCAGTGTCCTACCAGCGCAGCCTGCCGTTCCCGGCCGTCACAGTTTGCAACCTGAACCCGATGCCTTGCTCTCGACTCGCCGCCGCCTACATCAACGAACCCAAGATCTACGGAAGACTTTTTGACCTCAGTTCCTGCATTGACACAGTGCAAGTGCCGCCGTTGCTCAACGAGGTAAGTTCTCATAGAATCCGGAGCTGTGGTGATTTCATCATGGAAAATATTAAGGGGACCATACGGTTCATTTATTATGACGGATCAATTCTGAATTTCTGACCAATATGAAAAAGGTTTCCATGTTGTTGAATTTTGGTGAGAGTTGAATCCAAATTAAACATTTTTGAATTGTCGTCGATATATCTTCCCATCTGACGTTATGGTTTCTATGGATATATGACAAGCTATTTTTGAAAAGGTACACTAACACGTAAGAATACGATGCAGTTGATAGCCTCTTATAATCAGACCACGTTTGAACCGAGGCTTTTTGGCTTTATCAAGTGGCTGGTCCTAGGAAACAGTTGTTCTTGAAATTAAGGGATAATTTTTCAACAGCAGCAGATAACCAACAGTAATGTACATTTCAGCAAAAAACAAGTAAAACCTCAAATATAAATTGATTCATTCATGTAGCAAATAGCTATCCAATGGAAATACAGTACAGTACTCTACAAGACATACCTGTAGCAATTCCAATGAATTTAATTTTTATTAGATCATTGGGCAAGCAATGATTGTAGATATTCATTATTCCAGCTAGTCTGCATGCTTGCTTGTACCAAGCAAGGGTTCTCGTAATTTTTTCAGGTAAAGTAATATTGTTTGAATGAGAAAAAATTTCCATGAAATTTTGATGAATTTTATAGAATTATGCAAATACAATTTTATTCACTCAAATATCATGGACTTACGTTAATGAAAGAGACAATGAAGCATATAAAAATTCATTTGAATGTCAAGAAGACGCAAACTAGTTAATAGAATAGACCAATTTGTTCCCTATTCTCCTCAACGCATTTTCAATTCCAAATCATGAAATGATGGTCCTATTAAGGTACAGTACCTAAACATATAATATTTTGATGATTTACATTTTTCTCTAAATTTTTTTGTAATTTGAGGCTGGTACCATTAATAAGTGGTCCTATTGAATTGAATACAGTATAGATGTAAAGTACTGCACACCAGTAAGCTAACTAAAAGCCATGTGTGACTATATTTCAAGATGAGCAAAGAAGGTAGAATTTTAAAGAGAACTCCGTTAACCCAAAGAGAAAGCATTCCATAATTTATTTTCAACTGACAGTGTTGCTCATGTCTATGAAACGAGATCCGTAAAATTTAGTAAAAAATAAAACTAAAACGTAACTTCAAGATACTGTTCCAGCAAAATATCCCGGAGATACCAGTGTTTAGACATTGGTTTAACGTTTTCGGCCCATCCTGTGCGGATGCATACCAAGATCGTAATTTGAGAATGTCACGGAAAGTTACGCATCTCGTGCAAAAACTCGAAATTAAATGGACCTTCATTACATTTAGGTGCTTGACGATGTGGTAAACAAAGACTTCATGAATAGCTTCAGAGGCCAGATCTATACAGCTCTCACAACGCAAACTGGAAGCCAGCAGCAGCAGCAGCAAGATACCATTACAAGTTCCTCAATCACAAGTGCATCATCCAGTGCTTCTGCCACAACGCAATCAACTGCTGATCCTTCTCAAACCAGTTCACTTTCAGCAACGACTGCTGCTGCTCAAACCGATTCAGCTGCAACGACGACTGCTACTGCTGATCAAACCAGTTCAGGTAATACGCAAACATCCACGACGACAAAGGAAACAATCACGACCCAAGGGATCACGACACAACCCACATCCATAACACAAAGCACACTTGCAACAACACAGACCACAGAAACCACTGCAGCAACAACCACGACCACAGCATCTCAGACAACAGTGCCACCCGGTAGTCCGAGGGTGAAACGACAGAATGGTGGTTCTTTTCAAGGTGGTGGTGGTGGCAGTGGACCTCAGATTACATACACCTTGAGTCAGCTGACCAACATGACCAACCTCGAGCTCATCATTGCCTATGCCTCGTAAGTTGAATGCTCATCATTTATTGATTTCAATGTGTCCATTTGAGAGACTTATGCTTCTGATTTTTGCTCCTATGAGGAAAAGTCAATAAAATATTTTTGTTTCTACCTGCGGATGCATTAGTAAGAACAATTCAGGGAACCCAACCCAGTCAAGTTCAAGACAATTATTGCTGGTTTGCTCAACAGGAGCTCGTAAGGACAACATTTCTATGGATTTACTGCTTATGATAGACTACATCATGCATCCATTCCATTTTAAAACTTGAAATGCACACACTTAGACTTCCAGGCCTATATAAAAGGTCAAGTTGGGTTAGCTTAATAATTCGGCTGGAATAGAGCAGGATTTCTTTTTGAGAGCGTAAATTAGCTGTCAACGAAAAAAAATGCTGGACCTTCTCCAGAAGTATACTGTATTACAGTACTGCAAGCAGGATCAATATTGAAAAAAAGGCAGTACAGTGAGACCCCAAAAAAATTCGGACACCTCGACCTGCGGACAATTTGACATAGGGACACTTACTTTCTAATAAAAAATTATAAAATAGGCCCGACATGAGGACACTGACTCGACATAGGGACATTTTGTTATAAAATTGCAAATACATTTCAGGCCAAATTACAAGAAAC